>JAJOOF010009790.1:0-29280 GCA_029582545.1 Solanum lignicaule | reverse complement strand
GTTGGTTAAAAGTAAAGTCTAAACCATTTTCCTCGTGGGATCGATCCCAACCTACAAGTTGGGTTCTTTACTTGATAACGATCGCTTATGCTTCTGAAAGGAGGTGTAATTTGAGCGTATCAATGTGTTTTTATCATGTTTTGCAGGAAAGATGTTTAGGCGCAGAAGTAAAGAGACAGCTGAAAGAAATGCAGAAAAGAGAATCTACGAAGGTGATCTACGGACCTTAGCTCCATTGACGCTCCATAGATGGTGATCATAGATCAGCAGGGCACGGAATGTAAGGGGAATCAGGGAATCTGACCAAGTGTGGAACCACAATGACTATTGACAGTCCGTAGATTGATCTACGGACCGTACTGCTGAACCGTAGAATCTGACTGAGAGGGTTCCAGTACCTGATTTTTGGAGAATTATAAGTATGGAGCTACAGAAAGGGATCGACGATCTACGGTCCATCCTGGTGTTCCGTCGTTTGCTTCAGAGAAGCTGATTTTTGGAAGCTGAAATATTTTCTAAGTCCTGGCTGACGGAAGGGACTCACAGATCGTAGATCCGTTGATGGTCCGTAAGTCAGTCTCGTGGAATGAAGATGCGTGCTTGAACAAACTTTCCTTATTTTGTTTCCCTTTTAATTTAGGACTTGTTTTCTATAAATAGGGTATGTAAACCTCATTTTTGGGGGTTAGGCTTTATTATTTTAGTGCTAGTTTTTGGATTGGGAGATTAACTTGCAACTTTAGCAATTCGTTATTTCCTAAGCACGTTTTGGTGATTTTACTTTGAAATTCAAGTTGAAATTCTGGGATTATTCTACTCTACCACGTAAGTTCATAATTTATTCTTCAAACATTATGAATTGTTTTCTTGCTAATATGGGTAACTAAATCCACAACTAGGGTTGTGGGAACCATGAGCGATTAACGAAGTATGAATAGTAACTAAGTAATTCCCAAATAGTGTTTTGCATGCATTGATAATTCTTTCTTCTAGAAGTTCTTTTAACGGTGCGCAACGTTAGAACTCGCCTTGTTGCTACTTGTCGGACCAAGGAGGTAGTTAATAAGAAAAAAATTATCAACATAGATTTAGTGTGATACTATCTAATAGAATTAATGTTGATTGGTGCGAGGGTGAAAACTAAACGATACATCAATGTGACATCTAATATGAGGTAATGGTAAGGGTTAGTAAATTATACACACGTAGTCGGACCAAGGTGCGGGGTGAAATTATCTAGATGTCGGACCAAGGATTTAGAGTTACATAACTTATCGCCTTGCATATAATACACTAGGAAGGGATTGCTATTACTAGGATTACGGAGTTATGAGCTTATGGGGAACACATACGCCCTAGTTTCTTTCTCAATTTGATAACAACAAAAGTTTAAATCTTGCTTACTAATTACTTTCATAATTTCCAAAATTTGTTACTCAAATCCCCCCCCCCTTTTACTTATTTGTTTCGGAAATACATTGGCTAAACGAATATAATTGTTATTGAACTTAAGTCTAAACCATATTCCTCGTGGGATCGACCCCAACCTAAAAGTTGGGTTCTTTACTTGGTAACGATCGCTTATGCTTCTGAAAAGAGGTGTAATTTGAGTGTATCAAATTTTGGCGCCGCTGCCGGGGAATAAGGCTTTTAGATTAAGTTTAATTGCATTATTGAACTTTAGTCAAATATTTCCTAATTTTACTTTTTCTTTTGTTTTTGTCTCTCTCAGGGTCTTACTCTAGTGTATGCCAAGTACATGGAGCCAAGGCGAATCACTTACTCCCTACGATCCCGAACTGAATAGAACTTTGCGGAGAATGAATAATCAAAGAGTTTCGGTTAACTCTATCGGGGGAGAGTTAGGTGTAGGTAAGGGATTGCAACCTCCGAGGGTAATTGATGTGAATAATCAAGCTCCAGTTGAGAATAGATTGGGAGATGGACTGAGGGCACACGAACCACAAGGACCACGTCTGCATGAAAACTTTAGGGTCACCCTTAATATTGCCAGTTCTGATGGACCTCTTGTCCTACCGCCTCTACCTCAGGGGCATACATTTTTGGTGACCAGTAGCTTGATGCAGATGCTAACAGCGAGAGGATTGTTTGCGGGGTTGCCAGCTCATGATCCACATGCTCACATAGCCAAACTTAATCATGTCTGCAAAAGTTGTATAGGTCGACCGGATTGGGATATGAACGTCATTGGGTCACGTGTGGTCCCCCTATCATTGACCGAAGATGCTCCTGTGTGGTTCAATGAACTCCCTTAGAACTCAATCTATACATGGGAGCAGTTGACAGAGGCATTTTTAGCAAGATTCTTTCCAGTGTCCAAGAAGTTGAACAAGAAGGATAAACTTAACAACTTTGTAGCATTACCTGGAGAGTCTGTGAGTAGTTCTTGGGATAGGTTCACTGTCTTCATGAGGGGTGTCCCGAATCACCGTATTGATGATGAGTCGTTGAAGGAGTACTTCTACCGAGGACAGGATGAAAATGGTAAGGCAATGCTCGATACTATTGCGGGAGGTTCGTACGGTGAATGCACTTTTGCACAAATTACATAAAAGATGGAGAAGATATCTCGAAATAATAAAGCTTGGAGCACTAGAAAGTCAGACACTGGGAGGAGCACGTTTGCCGTTCAAGCTGCAAACAACCAGCCCGCAGATGAGATTCGCGAGGAGGTGGCACAGATGAGAACTAAATTAGGGTTGGTGTTAAAGCATGTGACTGGAGGAGCGGAGAAGGTAAATGTTGTGATCTATTTGACTAGAACTCCACCACCGGTAGAGGAGTATTATTTTGAAGAGGATGCTTGTGCGGTGAATGAGCATACGGAGGGTTTTCGACCAAACGCCCAAGGTTCCAGCACGGATAATTGGTTTCAAGGTCAAGGAAACCAAGGTCGGAACTATGACAATTACAACCGCGAGGGTCAATATGTCTGGGATGGGAATTACAATCGCGACAACAATTACAACCGGAACAACTATGGCAACAAAAATGATCGGGCTGGATTTTATGTTCCTCCTCAAAATTGAGATTCTGCTCCTAGGGAAGTGAGAAGTAATATGTCACATATTGAGGATATGATGCAGAAAATGATGAGGAGTTTTGACGCGACTGATGAGAATGCGAAGGAGATGCAAAATGACTTGTCTGGTATTGGTCAAAAAGTTGACGCCCACGCAGTGTCGATCAAGCATCTTGAGCTACAGATGACTCAGTTGTCGACTACAGTGAACCCACGTCAACCTGGAACTCTTCCTAGTAATACTATCCAAAATCCAAATAATGATAGACATTGCATGGCAATCACGACTCGAGGAGGTAAGCAGACCTTTGATCCACCTATGCCGTCTGGGGTAGAAACTGATGCTAGTAAAGATGATGATGTAGTTGAGGTGACTGGAGAGACCGAGAATGCGACAGAGAAGGAAGAGGAGGTAATTCAGAAAGTTGTCCCATTACCCAGACCTCCACCTCCTTTCCCACAAAGGTTAGTGAAAAAGACTGAAGAAAGCAAATACCGCAGGTTTATTAACATGTTGAAGCAACTTTCTATCAATGTTCCGTTGATAGAGGCTTTGGAGTGAATGTCTGGGTATGCAAAATTTATGAAGGATATGGTGACAAAGAAAACGGCCGTGAGCTTCGAGGATGATGATAGATTGCAACATTGTAGCGCTATTGCTACTAGGTCCCTTGTTTAGAAGAAGGAGGATCCTGGTGCCTTTACTATACCATGTACCATCGGGTTGTTGCATTTTGCTAAGGCATTGTGTGATCTTAGGGCTAGCATTAATCTGATGCCATTTTCGATTTTCAAAAAGCTAGGTCTGGGAGATCCAAAACCGACTACAATGCGATTGCTCATGGCCGACAGAACTGTGAAGAGGCCCATAGGTGTGCTCCATGATGTACTAGTAAAAGTGGAGTCATCCATCTTTTTGGCAGATTTTGTGATTCTTGACTGCGAGGTTGATTTTGAGGTTCCCATCATTCTTGGGAGACCATTTTTAGCCACGGGGAGCGCTTTGGTTGATATGGAAAAGGGGCAAATGAAATTCAGACTGAACAATGAAGAGGCAACTTTCAATATTTGTAGGTCTATTAAGCAAAGTAGTGAGCTCCAATCGGTATCGGCGATAACCTATAGCGTTGAGAGTGTTTCTGAGGTGCAGGTTGAGGAGAGACTGGGTGTTGAGGCATTAGCAGCGGTTATGATGAACTTCGACAGTGATGGTATTGAAGAGTATGATGAGCTAGTCGCTGCACTTGATAAGTGTAAATATCGGTCAAAACCAAAGAAGTTGGAGTTGGAAATGAAAAATTGTGAGTCCCCATCTGCACGACCGTTTGTTGAGGAGGCACCGAAATTAGAGCTGAAGGCTCTACCACCGCATTTTAGGTACGTGTTCTTGGGAAAAGATGATACTTTACCGGTCATTATTACGGCTGATTTGAATGGGCAACAAATAGAGTGTTTGGTTGTCGTATTGAAGAGGTTCAAGCGAGCCATTGGGTGGACTATTGTGGATATTATTCGGATCCCTCCCGGTATTTGTTCTCATAAAATCCAACTCATGCCGGATCACAAACCTAGTATTGAACACCAAAGAAGATTAAATTTGCCTATGCAAGAGGTAGTTAAAAAAGAGATCATCAAGTGGTTGGATGCTGGAGTTATCTATCCCATTGTAGATAGTAGCTGGGTGTGTCATGTTCAATGTGTGCCCAAGAAAGGTGGGATTATTGTGGTTCCTAATGAGAGAAATGTTTCGATGCGGCCCGTGACTGATGGAGAGTCTGCATAGACTACCGGAAGCTAAATGCTTGGACAAAAAAGGACCATTTCCCTATGCCATTCATGAATCAGATGTTGGATAGACTTGTTGGTAAGGGTTGGTATTGTTTTCTTGATGGTTATTCAAAATACAATCAGATCTCTAGAGCTCTGGAGGACCAAGAGAAGACCACCTTCACTTGCCCTTATGGTACTTTGGCCTTCAAACGGATGTCATTTGGGCTGTCCAATGCTCAAGCGACCTTCCAGCGTTGTATGATGTCGATATTCTCTGATATGGTGGAGGACACTATTGAGGTATTTATGGATGATTTCTCTGTGGTAGGTGATTCTTTTGATCGATGTTTGGATCATTTGGTTGAGGTGCTTAAAAGGTGTGAAGACTGCAACCTAGTGCTCAATTGGGAGAAATGCCATTTTATGGTGAAAGAAGGTATAGTGCTAGGTCATCGGATTTCTGAGAAGGGCATTGAGGTAGATAAAGCGAAAGTTGAGGTGATAGAAAAACTTCCTCCACCTATCTTTGTAAAAGGTGTTAGGAGTTTTCTTGGGCATGTAGGTTTTTATAGGAGGTTCATCAAAGATTTCTCAAAAATTGCACATCTCTTTTGCAAACTTCTCGAGAAGGAGTGTAATTTCTATTTTGATGATGCTTGTCTAAGAGCATTTGGAGAGTTGAAGGAGAAGTTAGTTACTGCACCTATCATTATTTCACCGAATTGGGGACACCCGTTTGAGGTAATGTGTGATGCGAGTGGAGTGGCGCTTGGTGTGGTATTGGGACAGAGGCGAGAGAAAATTCTCCATCCTATTTACTATGCTAGCAAAGCTCTAAATGTGGCCCAAAAGAACTATACGGCAACTGAACAAGAGTTTCTTGCGGTGGTTTTTGCATTCAAAAAATTTTGATCCTACTTGCTTGGTACTAAGGTCATAGTGCATACTGACCATTCTGCATTGAGGTATTTGATGGAGAAGAAGGATGCAAAACCGAGGTTGATTAGATGGGTATTGTTGATGCAACAGTTTGATTTTGTGGTAAAAGATAGAAAGGGGACCGAAAATCAAGTTGCCGATCACTTGTCCAGATTGGAGGAAGAAGCTATGCTAAAACTTGGTGATAGGGCTGAAATTAATGATGCTTTTCTAGATGAACAAGTATTGGCTACTTCTCATGATCTGATTCCTTGGTTCGCAGACTTTGCTAATTATTTGGCAAGCGATTTGGTGCCCCCGGATTTGTCTTTTCACCAAAGGAAAAAGTTTATGCATGATGTGAAGAAGTTCTTTTGGGATGAGCCTTATTTGTATCATAGTTTTGCCGATGGGATTATTCGTCGCTGTGTGCCAGTGGTCGAGATGATGGGTATACTAGAGGCATGTCATTCATCGCTTGTTGGTAGGCATCATAGTGGTGTTCGGACTACGCATAAAATTTTGCAGTGTGGGTACTATTGGCCCACCATCCACCAAGATGCTCATGATTTTGCCAAGTCTTGTGACTGTTGCCAAAGAGAAAGAGGAATTTCAAAGAGGCAAGAGCTTCCTATGAATCTGATATTGGTGATTGAGTTGTTTGATGTATTGGGCATTGATTTTATGGGTCCATTTGTGAGTTCACATGGGATGAAGTATATCCTTGTTGCGGTTGATTATGTATCGAAGTGGATGGAAACAGTTGCGCTCCCCAACAATGAAGGTAAAAGTGTCACCGCATTCTTGAAAAAGAATATATTTTCCAGATTTGGTACACCGAGGACGATTATCAGTGATGGAGGTTCCCACTTTTGTAATAAGTTTTTAAAGGGGTTACTTGAGAAATATGGTGTCCGCCACAATGTAGCCACTTCTTACCATCCGCAGACTAGTGGGCAAGTTGAAGTGTCCAACAGAGAGATCAAACAGATTTTGGCGAAGACTGTGAATGCTAATAGAACGGATTGGTAAAGGAAGCTTGATGATGCTCTATGGGCCTATCGCACCGCATACAAAACTCCCATAGGTATGTCTCCCTACCAACTTGTATATGGGAAGTCTTGCCATTTACCGGTAGAGCTAGAGCATAAGGCTATGTGGGCGATGAAAAAGCTAAATTTGGATTGGGGCACCACATCTAATCAAAGAATGAATGACTTGAATGTGCTTAATGAGTTTCGCCTAAAAGCTTATGAAAGCTCAGCCTTGTACAAAGAAAAGATGAAGAAGTATCATGATCAAAGAATTGAAAAGCGAGAATTTGTTATGGGTGATCTTATGCTTCTATTCAACTCTAGGTTGCGCTTGTTTCCGGGCAAACTCAAGTCCAAATGGACCGGGCCATTTTTTCTCACAAAAGTGCTTCCCCATGGAGCGGTTGAGCTTGAGAATAGTGAAAGAACAAGGTTCATGGTAAACGGGCAAAGGATCAAGATCTATCTGGGAAACGCGGAAAATGTGCAAGAGGTTGTTGAGGCCTATGTTCTCGATGAAGTCTGAGTAATCAAGAGGCATCCGTCGTGCAGCAATGTTAAATCAAGCGCTGCTTGGGAGGCAACCCAAGATGTACAATCTAGCCAACTATAGGTTTTCGTTTTAGTAGTTTTCTTAGTTTAGTTACTTTTCTGTATTCCTTTAGACAGGTGTTTTCTTTTTGGTTAGTGTTGGCTAGATATAGCATAGAGTCCGCGTCAAAAAGTGTCCAGAAAATGTAAAAAGAAAGGCCTAATGGGTGCTACATGTGAAGGGATGAAAAGCAAAATCTGCAGAAAAAGGACTGGTGCAGAGGTCTACGGACCCCATCGACGGTCCGTAGTTCAGTCCACGGACCGTGAATGGTGTCCGTACATCCCAGGTAAAGTTCCTGAAATTTTAAATGTGCAAGTGCGATCTACGGTCCTCATCTACGGACCGTAGATCGACCCACGGATCGTAGACGGGGTCTCGTGGGTCCAAACCCTAGTCTACCTGACCCAACCCGGACATTTTTTAAATAAAACCCCCTCTTTTTCAAATCATTCCCAGTTCCCTCATTTATACCCCAAAACAGTTTCTACACCCTTCTAACTACTCCAATCACGCCATATTACCAAAAATCCACCATCAATTACCCCATATTCATTCTCCTATTTCACAAAGCACTCTCTCCTCCCCCAACTCTATCCCATTCCCCATTTTCAAAGGTTCGGTGTCCGGGTTCGGTGCGAAAGGCGAGCAAAAGGTTGTTGGAAGTCTCGAGTCGTCACACAATCACCTCATTCCCATTGCTTGTAAGGTAATAGACTTTCCTTTCACTTTGAATTTCAATTCAGTGATTGATTAGAGAAAGGCCGAAATTGGGTCTTGACCGTGGGTAGTTGATTGTATGTAAATGCATGATAAACTAGAACTACAAACACCCTTGGAACGATAGATAGTGATTGTGCATCTTTATAATGTATAAAACAAGTGTAATGAGAGTCTAAATGCAAGTTTCGACTTAGGGTTCCTAATTTTTGTGCAATTCCTGTAAATTTAGTAATCGGAACCCATAGAATGACGAACTAGTATATTTTTTGTTGAAATGCATGATTATATTAGGTGATATTGTTGAAATTGGTCAAATTGGGGTCAACATGAAGGATGCCGAAAACCTGGCACATATCCCATCCACGAGACCTTGTCTACGGACCGTAGGTCAATCTATGGACCGTAGATCAGGTCCGTGGTTGGTGGTACATGAGAATTTCACCAAGTATGGAACCACGGAAGTGGATTACGGTCCGTAGATCAATCTATGGACCGTTCTGCACATCCGTGGTTCCCTCCAAAGACCAACTTTTTGGTACCTTTGATCTACGGAAGGGATCCACGGACCATAGGTCAGCCTACAGACCGTAGATGCCCACCGTAGGTGGCCACTAAACACACTGTCTGAATTTTTTTCTGTTATTCGTTTTTGTTCGTTCTTAGTTCTAAAATATTTTTGAGTGTGTCATGAGTTTATTATGGTACTAATTAGACATCCACAAGTACCATGGCACCTAAGAAGCAAGTGACCTACTCCAAAAGGGGCAAATCAAACTCCGTGCAGCCTACTTTTAGGCTGATTGATGAAGACAATGACGCAAAAAATGATCCAGCATATGTTCCACCAGCCACGAGGACATCCCCTACTGCACCTCGGGCTACCCGAAATACATCCCGGCAGGTGGTCACCGACGTAGTCACTGTCTCCTAGTCTGATGAGGAGAACACATTGATCGGGTCACCGGCTGGTTCTGCTTCCAGTTCTGAGGCTGGTTCTACTTTCGGCTCAGAGTCCGCCTCTGCTTCTGGCTCTGAGCCCGCCCATGCTTTCGGCTCTGGTTCTGGATCCGCCACAGGCTCAGGATCACATGACAAAGTTGCCTCGTCTGATGAGGCCACTAGTTTGGGAGAAGTCCCAGTGCCACGAAGCTACGACCCTGATCCAGTGGCTGGGGAGCCAAATAGATGGTGTGTTGAAGGGAAATGGAAAATCTACCGGGAAGCCAGAATGCTGAATGAGAAAAAGAAGATGGCCCGGCTTATTACTGAAGAGCGCAGAGTCCTCACGGGGAGCTTACACACTATTCCTGACATCCACCGGCCTTTTCAGCTTCACAAGTGCGACTGGATGGCTTGAGACCCTGGGACTTATAGCGAGGAGATTGTGCGGGAGTTCTATGCCTCCTATGCTGCCACTCTCCGAGGTTCGATTGACAAGAGGTCCAAGCCTACAGCCCAGGACCCGATCACTTCTATTATGGTCCGAGGTTTTCCAGTGGACATATCACATACCACCATCAGCCGATTCCTCTATGGCCCTAGTCCTGATCACACTTGGGCACTCAACACGGCCAAATTTGATTACAGATGGGATGTTGTGAGGAGTGGAGCCTTCACGCGTAATGTCGAGCAAAGGGAGGTTGTCTTACTATGGTTGGCCAGGCACATAGCTGCAGATGGAGAGCATGTGGAGTTGGTTAGCTCACCACGTTTGGGTATTCGGAAGGCCACCTTGAATTTGGTGGCCAAGTTTTTTTGGTCGCTGGAGCGGAACAGAGTGTTGCCCACAAAGGCCGACAATGCACTTACATGGGATAGAGCAGTAATGGTGGCAGCATTAGTAGTGGGGTTCGAGATCGACTCCGCCCACATGCTACTGGCAGAGATTTATGAGAGGGCGTTCAAGACCTCCACTACTTACCCTTTTCCGTGCCTAATTTTTCGGCACACCAGCGACTCTGGTGTACCGATCTGGCATTGTGACAAATTGATACAGGCAACAGGGACCCTAGATATTGGCCTGATTCGAGACGAGGCAAATGTGGTAGCACCTCGCAGAGGGCCGCGGATCGATGTGCCATTGGGTACTGATTTAGTAGATGTTGTGGAGCAGATGCAGGGTGATGACCTCCAGCCCACACTGATGATGCCCCAGCCTCCTCTTCTCAGGCCGTTAGTCAGGCCCCAGCTCATCTAGAGCCACCCCACCTTCTGGAGCCTTTACTATGTCGTTTGCTCGAGTTCATAAATTGGAGGCGCAGATGGCCACACTGCTTCACCATGTGAAGCCATAGATGCAGCAGTCCATTGCAGATTCTGAGGCTAGAATGGAGAAGAGGATGGAATCCATGATGGATCAGAAGGTTCAAGCCGTTCATCAGCGCCTAGATGCCTTCGAGTTGAGAGTACTCGCACGGCCAGCCCCAGTAACAAATTTTTCCTCCATTCGGACTGAGTTGGACAGTCTCCGGGTAGACATTGATTCCATCCTTGTTGCGCCCACAGATGAGCCAGAATCTGCACCCAATGCATTAGCTGATGATACCGTACTTCATGCTCTATTCAGAGAGGATACAGATGCACAGCCCGAGCCCACCCGTTCTCGTGGGAAGAGACACTACTCCAGCCAAAATTCTGACACTACTAAGGAGGCCTGAGAAAAGAAGCGGGAGCGCCAGTGGACTAAACAGGCTAGAAAAGCCTCTATTATAGATGAGAAGTTGCGCCAGCAGAAGATTTGTGAGGGTGCGCATGGGGCTTCCAGTTTTGTGTCCTTTATCGAGGTTTCGACTGTTGAGAGTCATGATGTGAGCACCACTGATGGTGCGGTTAGAATGATCGATAGCACTACTAAGGGTGCTATGATTGCTGACGTGGGCACTACTAAGGGTGGCCCCAATGTTGTTGTAGCGGACTCCGGGAAACCGGACCCACCCGCTTGTTGATGGTTCGTCGGTGCTATGCGCCACAGGTTTGCTTCACCTAAATCCATTACTTTTTACTGCATTTTATGTGCATTGGGGACAATTGCACCTATTTCTTTGTTGGGGTGGAGTAAATGGATTGTGAGTGATAGGGTGAAGTCTGAGTAACCCAACTCATAATCCTCTCTTGGGGTTTTCTTGCATGTGTTCTTTTCCCCCAAGAGACTGCTTAATTTCTGTTGAACCGACATGTGTTAGGATTGTATTTGTAGAAGCATGAGAAAGAATGAAGCATGATGGCAACTTTTTGAAAGAAATGATACCCGTCCAAAAAAAATTTGTGATATGTGCTAAAATCTGTAGACTAGAATGAGTTAAATGTGTTGGCTCTGGGTATGACATGATAATGAACCAACTTGATGGAATGACTTAAGCTAAAACTTGAACTGGGTAATCTGATAATCTGATAATGAAACTATGTGCCAAGAGTGTGTGAGAATAGTTGATTGTTCAAACAGTTTTTGTGCCAATCTAGAACTTTCCCGGTTAGTCCTTCTAAGACAATCTACTCTAGAGGCTAGGAAGTGATCATAGGCCCTTGTTCTGATAAGTCCATAAATTGCCTAAAGGAAGAATCCAAGCAAATGAAATAAATGCTCCCTTTGATTCAAATGCTTTGAGCCTAAATTAGACCATTTCTTTCTAAACCCTTAACTCACCTTCCCATAACCTAGTATGTTGGCCCCGGTCCCTCTTTGGACATGTGTACATCGACTTAGGCCAAAAGCCTAAGTTGAGGGTGGCTAATGTAAAAAGTAACCTCAATCTTGGCCCTGACCCGACACCGGGTATTGTGCACCTAAACCAATGGAAAATCCATAAGTTAAGGATGGCTATGAAAGAGAAAACCGAAAGAAAAATGGGTATGAAAAGAGTTTGATGTAAAAAAAAAAAGGAGAGAGGAAAGAATGTGTCTTGTTGAAAGCTAAAGAAAAGAATAAAATGCAAGAAAAAGATGAAAGTGAAAAATAAAAGAGCTACAAAGTCTAAAGTCACATCCATGATTGAAGAGAATCAAGGGACAGAAGGTAAAACGGTAGGATGTCAAGAATAGGGCAAAAAGAGGTAGAAGGCCTAATGTAATGTCAAGGAGGGCAGAAAGTCACTAAAACGTACCCAAATGTACCACACCTGACCTTGAGCCTACGTTACAAGCCAAGAAAGTCCTATAGTGATCCTAGAACCTAGTTTGGAGAGTCTAAGCAGTGAAAATAAGGGCAAGCCTATAGTATTGAGCACTAACTGTACTTGAAATTACTTCTGAGTGTGAGTTGTTGAATAAATCCTTGTACTAAAATAAATCAAATTTATTGTGTGAAAAAGGGATTTCGTTTGAAGTAAGGGCACTAGTTCCATTGTCGGAAAGTTGGTACCTTGGTGATAGTAAAACAATGTATGTTGTGTGTTGGTTGGTCGGTCTTTGTCATGTTTGGTACCCAGATTTGCCTGACTTTACCTTCTTCGTTTTCTAACCCCAATTCGCCTAAACAAGAATCTAATCACACAACTCTAAAATTGACATGATTTCCTCAAGAACTCATCAATCTCATCTTAACTCAAGAACAAAAGTCAATTTCATGAACACAATTCAAGAACATCAAACCTTCAACTTTCTAGAACAAACTTAACGCTTGAATTAGCATGATTAGCATGTGGGTGAACAAATCCAACACTATGGAAACTTACATACCTCTTAGGGATCAAACCCGGGGTGAAAATCCACAACAAAACTCAAGAACCTCGACGAACGCTTTGATCCTCTCCTTTTTTCCCCTCTTTTCTCTTTTTTTCCCTTCTTGAACTCTCAAATAAAACCCTAGGTGTATATTAGTATTATAAAACTGAACCTAATCAGATTAGACCCCCTAAAGCCTTACTAAAACTGAATTAAACCTGATTGGGTAAGGAAAAGACCAAAATACCCCTTACTATTTTCGGACAACTTTCCTTAACTGGACCGCCCGACTTCAAAAGGGTATATCTCACTCATCTAAACTCGAAACTTAGCAAACTCGGCAGCGTTGGAAATATAATTCAAATACCTTTCATTGGATACCTTGTATCCCACCTAACTCATATTTTATTGAGATTTATAGTCGTTTGAAGTTGACCCAAAACTTAAAGGAACTTAGGAATGACTTGAATGAACTCTCTTTAGTTCTTCTTGGAACTCAAGGTGCTACATCTAGTGACCTTCACACTCAAGAAATTTTTAATTCCTTGGTAAAATCCAACTCACAACGAAGGATGGTTCGAGTCTCAGTTCAAAAATTTGCTGGGGAGTTACAATATCTCCCCCTTGGGATTATTCGTCCTCGAATGACGACTGGACTGAGTATGGAATGGGTTACTCTTACTAAGTTCTTCGTCTAATGGTATGCTATTACTATATTCAAGCTTAACCCAAATCCTTAGGTTCGGGTTCTATACCTCTCTATAGGGAATCTCATCCCAAAACTATTACTCTTTACCACCACATTGGGCTCATATCAAGAACCACCTAATGTTTAACAACACCACATTCAAGCTTAGTACTCTAACAACCCCATGGACTCCTACTAACCAGCTTCTTAAGAAATTCTCAACACTTGACTTTATTTCTCATCTTATCATCTCCCCCTTAGGTCTAAAGCTTACACTTGAAAGCTATGGACCTATTCCACATTGACAACTCAATTATGCTATCTAGGCACACATGAAAAATTATAACTTAATTGGAACCTCATCTGGTAACATACCATCTAGGCACACCTCTTAATGCTCTTGTTACTCTTGTGACTTAGCCACACTTCACTGCCTTTATCTAAACATTAGGGTCTCTCACTTGTACCACTCATATTTATTGCATCTTATCACCTCAATTCCTCACCTACTCTATGTCAAGTCTTCTAGATCAAATCTCAAGACTAACATGATCACCCTCATGTTGCCATTCTTTTGGTCATGAAATTCATCTCAAATTCAAGCTTAATGTTTATTACTAAACCCGAATATCAATATGATTGCTCGCCTACTATACTAACTAACCACTACTATGCACAAGTTTAGAAACACTCGTTCACTAGGACCTTATGACAAGTAGTCAATCCTTACCTCTTAGTATTCATACTTACAATTTACTATCACATTTCCCTTCACAATTTGAGTACTATTCACTCATTCACTATACATCAATGCCTAATTAGTTCTATAACACTTTGAATATTATGGGCTCTCCCTTAAAATAATAAGCCTAGCTTAGATCTATCACCTCATGTATACTCCTGCTTTTATATTCAACACTTACACTTGGTCAGTACCTACACAATGACACTTCATCACAAAATCCTTTCTAGCTACAACACATTCTACCTCCTATGATGGAATCTTCACAACTCATCACTTCTTAGTGTACCCATAAGGGAAAACTCCTCATTACTAACTTTCTAGGTGCATGATTATAGTAACATAACTTGTTAAAACACCATCTCCCTTACTTAGATTACAAACCTCTACATACTTTCCTCTAACTCTGGGCTCTTTCACTACTACTGCTCATGATCTCGTAACTCATGCTACCCTTTTCGGGAAAAAATACTACCCAAGCTCTAGACATACTTCCTCATAAGGATCTCAGCTGAAACAAGTCTTAAGGAAAAGAGTACAACTCGCTTTTAGCTCAAATGCACGATTCATATGAATATGGGTGCATTCCTCCAAAACTGACTTACTCACTCATGGGCTTCTCTCAAGCCCCTTTGGAGTCACATGACTTTCTCAAGATTTTTGCTGAGAGTAACTCATCGATAAAGGACAAACTTTGCTTTTCAATCACCTCTAGTATGATGGGTAATCGAATGATCCTGAGAAACGCACGAGTATGAATAAATCTCTAGGACATAGCTTTATTGCACGATTAAGAGTATGAAATAAGGGAAACTTTTCTTAAATGTCTATAGTCCCTCATTTATAGAAGTAGGGCCCTCACAACCATAAATAAGATCCTACTTGACACGGCTTCATAGACACCCTAGGACACTTGAACTTTGTGCTCTGATACCAAGTTTGTCACGGCCTAAGTCTACACCCTAGATGTGGTCGGCACTCAAGAACCATTGCTGGTCCCCAAGCGAACCCTCATCCTGAATGACTACAAGTGGAAGACTAACTTAAGCATGCAAAAGCTTAAAAACTAAAATAAATTCAAATACTCAACTTTAAGATGATTTGAACAATACTGGATAGATACTCTGAATAAAATAATATATTCAACTCACCATAAAATAGGCAACTTAAGTCTTTAAAATATTTAACAAAATAAATGAACAGACATCTGAAAATATATTGTCTATCTATGAAGCCTCTAAATGACAAAGATAGATGTCGGGACAAGACCCACGACATCCTGACAAGTGATATGACTGAAACTAAAAGTGGAACCCTCCGGAAGCAAGGAGGCTCACCATAGCTAACTCGAACTCCATGTGGTATCAACGAAGCTCATGTTAATGACCCTGAATACATGTGTCTGCATCAGGAAATGATGAAGGCCAAATGGCTCAATACGTGGAATGTACAAGCTTGTAAGGGGAATTCTAAAGCATAACATAAGTTTGAACTGGTGGAATAGAAACATACTTACCTCTTCTCAACTCAACTCAACTCAACTCAAAGAAACATAGTTCAACTCAACTCAGAGAAAATAGGGCTCAACTCAATGATAAGATATTCAACTCGGTGAAATAAGGCTCAACTCAATTATAAGATATTTAACTCAGTGAAATAAGGCTCAATCTCAACAATAAGATACTTGACTCTGGGCACTCAACTCTGGATACTCAACTCAATACAAAGCAACAATACATATGCAATATATGGAAAGCTTTTAAAATAATAGAAAGCAACTCAATGTATTGAAAAATACAAAATAACTTTATTTGTATGCAAGGATAAAAGATAAACTCTGCTCGTATATGAAAATACAAGGTAAACTCTGTGTATATAAGAATACAATATATAACTGTGGGAGGTTCTCTATCCGACAACCATCACTGTGAGCTATGTGATGATACAATATTTTGCCTCACGTTGCCAGGATTGTCCTATACCTTGTCGGGGGTATAGAACCTAACTACTAAGTGGATCCACTAGTCTATGCTAAAAAGCACTAAGGAATTATCTAAAAAGTATGACCCTTTTCTACCCATGCTGGCTACACAGTTTATGGGGGCTGGGAGTTGTCTGAACTCTCCCCTATATCGGTGCTCAATACTATTCCCAAAATATACTAGCTCATATGTTTAAAAACATAACTCTGTGGTTGGAGATAATTACTAAAAGACTAACCCGAAGGCTCTCTTGGAAATCAGTGTTTCCTCTCTTGCTTAATTGTGAAAGCATTTACTCTTTACTGAAAACTAGCTCAAAGGCTCTTTTGGAAATCTCAGTTTCCCTTCTTGTTTAAATGTGAAAACATTTTACTCTGTGGAAATACATAGTAGCCATATACTCTTTTGAATAAATGAACTTCACTCTTTACTCTTTACTCAACTCAAAAGTCAAGTCTTAAAACAAGTTTAAAGCCTTTGTAAAAGACTTCTTAAAATAGGGTTCATGCCGAATTATGGGCGTGAATGACTCAATTCAAGGTTTTTAATAACCATGGATAGAACTCAATACTTGAAACTCAAGAACTTCAATGATACTACTCATTTCAAGAATGCTCAACTCAGAGGGTCCATGCAGAATTATGGGCATGAACAACTCAACTCAACTCAAGGACTTCATGGGTAACATATAATAGTCCCATGATTAGGAATATAATCTCAAAGGGATTTGAAACTCAATACTCAAGACTTAGAACTTGAAAATACTACTCCTCTCAAAGATACTCAACTTATGGATTTCATGTGGAATTATGGGCATGAACGACTCGACTCAAGGGTCTACATAGTGATATGGAACTCATGTATACGACTCTTCTCATTCTCATACTTACTTCCTTAAAACTTAGCTCGAATCAATAGTTTATCTCAAAGGATTCACAATTGAACTTAAAGACTTTCTTGAACTCTACTCTTAACTCTCTCTTGAATGTGAATTATGAATTCAAGAGTTATGGTTCATGATATGAAGGGTCGCGTGATGACAAATTAGACTCATGAATACATTCTCCTCACTCTCATGATACTCACTTGATTGAGTTTTGAAACAAGTTATTAGAATTTGTAGAAGACTCCTCAAAAGACTCAAAGGGACTTCCTCAAAAATATTCGAAAGAACTCTCAAGACTTGACTCTCAACTCTACCTTGAATTTGATTTATGAATTCAAGGTTGTGATTTGTGATAGGAAAGATGTCGTGATGTTTAGGAGTGTTTTTAGATAGTTTAACATGATAAACGATCAAGAAATCACTGTCTGGAAGCAAGTCTGCGATGCCGAGATGCATTTTAATATTTGGTCGTGAAATAAATTTTGAGGCAGAGGGGTCCGT
Source organism: Solanum lignicaule (assembly GCA_029582545.1). Classification (NCBI taxonomy): domain Eukaryota; kingdom Viridiplantae; phylum Streptophyta; class Magnoliopsida; order Solanales; family Solanaceae; genus Solanum; species Solanum lignicaule. Next base: position 11,742 of record JAJOOF010009790.1, on the reverse strand, counting down.
GACCTCTCCATAATGCGGAGAGCAAAGTCCTATTTCTGAGGAACATGTGTCGCGGACCTCTTGTCCCTTCTTCGTTTTCTAACCCCAATTCGCCTAAATTTGATTTTTTTCCTTAATTTCTCTTTAGATTTAGATACCCACTACATGTAGACAAGAATCCTATCAAACACAACTCTAAAATCGACATGATTTCCTCAAGAACTCATCAATATCATCTTAACACAAAAACGAAAGTCAATTTCAAGAACATCAAACCTTCAACTTTCTAGAACGAACTTAATGCTGAAATTAACATGATTGGAGTTTGGGTGAACAAACCCAACACTATGGAAGCTTACATACCTTTTACGGATCAAACCCATGGCGAAAATCCGTAACAAAACTCAAGAACCTCGACGAACGCTTTGATCCTCTCCTCTTTCCCTTTTTTTCTCTTCTTTTCCCTTCTTGAACTCTCAACTAAAACCCTAGGCGTATATTAGGATTATAAAACTAAACCTAATCATATTAGACCCCTAAAACCTTACTAAAAACGAATTAAACCTGATTCGGTAAGGAAAAGGCCAAAATACCCCTTACTATTTTCGGACAACTTTCCTAAACTGGACAGCCTGACTTCAAAAGGACATATCTCACTCATCCGAACTCGAAACTTAGCAAACTCGGTGGCGTTGGAAATATAATTCAAATACCTTTCATTGGATACCTTGTAGCCCACCTAAGTCATCTTGTACTGAGAGTTATGGTCTTTTGAAGTTGACCCAAAACTTAAAGGAACTTAGGAATGAGTTGAATGAACTCTCTTTAGTTCTTCTTGGAGCTCAAGGTGCTACATCTAGTGACCTTAACACTCAAGAAATTTTTAATTCCTTGGTAAAATCCTACTCACAACGAAAGATGGTTCGAGTCTCAGTTCAAAAAAATTATGGGGTGTTACAGCTATATGGTTGGTTTTGGGGCATTTTTTGGCACTTTGATCTTCAAGAAAATGTGGAAATTTGCTTATTGCAGATTCATTGAGATGTGCATTTTACTTTTCATGGACTAAATTAAAGATTTCATGAGTTAAAATTATCTTTATTTGCTAATTTCATGGGCTAATGTTAAAGTACTTATTCATGAGTTAGAAAGTTTCTCCTCCAAACACTACAAGTGAGGTCTGGGGAGGGTTGTGTGTATGCAGGCTTCCCCCTAAGGTAGAGAAATAGTTTCCAATAGACTCTCATCTCTGCTACTTTCATCGCAGCCTCGCTTCCCTCTTCTATCTCACCTAAATGTTTACCTTATTTGCTAGTTCTATTGCCTAAAGCAAGAGGGAATATAACTTACGTTTTTATGTCTATGACGTATGCCTTAAATTCTAGGGCATACGTATAAATCTACGCATTTCATTTGCGCTTCAAAACATTTTTGATACATCACGCTCCCAACAAACAACTTTGAAAACACTACTTTTTATTTTATTCGCCATAACAAAAATAGCTTTTAGTGGTAATAAATATACACATTAATAAAAAGTGCTAAAGTCTTTACCAACATTAGTTAATTGTCATTAGATCCAATATCTCTAAAAAAACATATTTAGCAGCAATTAAGTTATTACCATTAATTAATTACCACTAAAAATCATTTTTGGTGTAGTGATTTGACATGTGTTCTAAGCTACTACCAGAAAAGACTAGTATTAAAAGGGGGAAGAACATTTATACCCCAAAAAAGTAAAATATTTACCCTTAAGGGTGTGTTTGGTATGAAGGAAAATGTTTTCCATGGAAAATATTTTCCTAGATAATATTTTCTTGGAAAACAAGTGTATGTCTAACTTATTTTCAGATGTTTGGTTGGTGAGTAGAAAATATTATGTTTGGTTGGTGCATGAAAAATATTTTTCAGAAAATATCTTTTTTTTTGCTTGAGACTAAAAAATACTCGTTAGGAAAATAATTTCTGATCCGAAAATCAACCCCAATAATTGATCTAGGACTCGACCCGACACCCAAATTAGGACAAGACCCGAATGACCGTTCCAAAATCTGACTCGGCGATCTGACCCAGGTCCTGCGACCAAGGAAAAGGTTTTTCAAAAAAATAATTTGACGGGGTCGCGCGGTGGGGGGTGGGGGTGGGGTGGAGGTGGCATAAAAATCAAAAACAATTTATTTTTAATTTTATTGATGAGGGTTGGAGCAAGGGGGTAGGGTAGGGGGGAGTAAAAACTAATAATTTTTTATTTCCCAAAAATAATTTTTTTCTTAATTTTCTATTTTATGGGAATGGCTTGGGGAGGGGGAGGGGTAGGGGGGGCTAAAAATGAAAAAAAAAGTTAAGTTTGAAATAGTTTTCCAAAAATAATTTTTTAAATGACGGGAATGTGATGGGTGGGGGTGGCATAAAAATGATTTTCTTTTAAAATTTGAAATATATTACAAAAACATTTTTTTTTTTTAAAAATTGACGAGAGTGACCTTGGTGGGGTGACGCGGGAGAGTGGGGGAGGTAAGGGGTAGGGGTGGTGTAGTGTAAAAAATGTTTTAATTTAAATACTTCCCAAAAATATTTTTTTTTAAAAATAAAATAAAATAAAATAAACTGGGGTGGAGGGGAAGGGGGTGGCCTTGTTTGGGGGAATGGTGTGGGGAGTGCGTAAAAAATAAAAAATAAAAAATTTGAAATATTTTTCAGAAGCAATATTTTTTTTTGGAGAGGGGGGCGGGGCAGGGATGGTAGGGGTTGCGTAAGGTAAAAAAAATCTTAAATTTGAAACATTTTTCAAAAATAATTTTTAGATTTTTTTTTTGTTTGATTAGGGGGGGGTGGTTTGGGGGTAGGGATAAAATATATCTGAAATTTAAAAAAAAAAAATTAATTTTTTTTTTAATGGGTAGGGTAAGCAAAAAAAATTAAAGGATGAAGTAGAGTTTTTTTAAAAAGTTTTCCTTAATTTTGGAAGGAAAGTCATTTTCCTTAAATTTGATGAAAATGAATTGATTTTGAAAACATTTTCCAAATACTTTAAGCCACCTGGAAAAATTGAAAAACACTTTCCAGAAAATGTTTTCCACCATACCAAACATACACTACATGTCTCATTACTTTCAGCCCCCTTTTTTTATTTAAAATGACATATATCTATTTTTATTCGCACGCTGACATCATGTTGATATCAATGCCACTCTTTTTTTTCATCTCTGATACTAACACAATATGTTACAATATATGAATATACTATGATAGTATCAAATAGTAACTGAGTAGTTTTTTCATTGAATGACTCTTTCTTCCTCCTTGATACTATCAAAGTATAATATACTATTGTGGTATCAATGAATAACTAAACAGTGTTTTCATTGAGGTTTGCTTCAGTTCTTCGATGAGATTACTCAATCATCCATGATGTCATTAAGGTATATCTAGATACTATCGTGGTATCATTGAGGTATATTACAATTCTTCAATATATTAATTTAAAAAATATAAAAATACATTTTCTACTAATTTAGACTTTAATAAATAAGATTGTGGCTTTAATAATTTTCTCTTCATTGTTTCTTATTTTGTCATTGAGGTATATTTCAATTCTTCAATATTTTAATTTTTAAAAATATAAAATATATTTTCTACTAATTTAGAGTTTAATAAATACGATTGTGACTTTAATAATTTTCTCTTAATTGTTTCTTATTTATTTCTTAAAAAGAAGTTCAATCATTTATACCGATAGGGTATCAATATATTGACGGAGCATCAGAGAGGATTAAGCTCAGTCCTTTATAATACCGATATGGTATCAATATACCGACGGAGTATCACCAAGAATATATTTTCTACTAATTTAGAGTTTAATAAATAAGATTGTAACTTTAATAATTTTCTCTTAATTGTTTCTTATTTATTTCTTAAAAAAAGAGTCATACCGATATGGTATCAATATATCGACGGAGTATCATAGAGGATTAAGCGTGGTCCTACATGATACTGACATGGTATCAATATACTGACAGAGTATCACAAAGAATATATTCTACTAATTTAGAGTTTAATAAATAAAATTGTGACTTTAATAATTTTCTCTTAATTGTTTCATAAAAAAGAGTTCAATCCTATATGATACCAATAGGGTATCAATATACAGATGAAGTATCATTTATGATTAAGCTCAGTCATATATGATACTGATATGATATCAATATACTGATGGAGTATCACAAAGAATATATTTTCTACTAATTTAGAGTTTAATAAATAAGATTATGATTTTAATAATTTTCTCTTAATTGTTTCTTATTTATTTCTTAAAAAAAGAGTCCAATCCTATATGATACGGATAAGGTATCAATATACTGACGGAGTATCACAGAGGATTAATCTCAATCATGTATGATACCGATATGGTATCGATGTACCGACGAAGTATCACAGAAGATTAATTTATAGTAGTGATGCTGACATCATGCACAAATATATGGAAAGATAAAGTGGGGCAAGCAGGTAAATAATTTGGGTCATGGATCCATTAAGGATAAATAATTTGGGTAGAGTCCAATTTGGTTAAATAGTTTCATAATTAGATCTATTTTGTAGTTTTCCCATATTAAAATGTGTTTCGTATTTACTTTCTCCATTTCAATTTGCTTGACTAATTTTCACATGACACAAAATTTAAGTAAATAAAGAAGACTTTTAAATTTTATAAACTTAAATTAAAAATATGTTAAATGTACCAAATATCCTTTAATCTTATAGTTTTAACTATGTCATCTAAAAAGTTGAAATTAAAGAAGGGCCGAAAAATGATCAAACAAATTATAACAGAGAAAATACGTCTTTTAAGTAATCCTATTATTTTATCCAAATCTCTAACAAATATTATATAAATTATTCATGGCAGAAAAATCATCTTTTAGTGGGTGTAACAAATTAAAGTAATTCAATTTTTGTTTTAAAAATTTATATAAATGGAAGTAGCCAAGAAGGTTGGATATGTTCAAAAGTCGTTTTCAAGACAACTCAAGAGGAGTAAAAAGTCAAGACTGAACCTATGTGATACTTCTCCTATTCCATTCCTTATTTCCTTTCCTTGGGCAGTACCTCCCAACAAGATTGATCCATTTGGATCTTGGTTTGCTTTTAGTGCTTAGATAAGTTTGTTTGTTTGCGTAGTAGCTTAGTAGGATAGAGAGTGTGTTTTTCCTATATTACGGTAGAAAGATTCTTTCTCTTTACTAGATTCATGAATGTAAGAGGAGAAAAAGGCTTAAATCGACTCAAATGGAAATAATATTTTATTTAGTTTAAGTTATATAAATTATAAATATAAAAATAAATTTTGTATTATTAAATTACTCAAAAAAATATTTAATCTCTTTTACGTTTGTAGTTCTTGGCAATTTGGGATTTTCCTCACACTAAAAAATATTGTTATTTTTCCATTAGAAAATGTTCAGTGGCTATTCTCACTGATATTTTGATTGAATCGGCGAGAAAAGAAAAAATAATAATCTTTTCATAAGACAAAAAACTAGGAAGCTTCCCATTGTTTCAATGAAAATTTGTGTTTTACCATACATTTTTCAGTAAGTTGATTTGTTGGAAAATAAATGAAAAATCATATTTTATAATACAAATTTCTCACTGGTTCATGGTGAGAAAAACATTTATTTCTAGTAGTGCCCTGCCCTTTCTGCATTACATAGTACCACTAGGAGCGGCTCAACAAATTTGGTGGCCTTAAGCTAAATTTTAATATTATGCCTTAATTTTTTTTTAAAAAGAAGAAAACTTATGCACCCCCTCCCCCCTTATGTATATGTACTATGCAAAGTCATTAATTATTTTTTAATATTCTTTCTTTTCAATTATTTTTAAAAGTACAGTAAGTAAAAAATATATTTAAATATATATATATATATATATAGAGAGAGAGAGAGAGAGAGAGTTAGAATAATAGAATTTAATTGTTAAATTTGACAATCGTATATTTATGAAAATAAAATCTCACACCTTCAATTACTTGTAGCATTATTTGAAATAATAAAAAAGATATGTAGTTTGTAATGTTTGATGCACGACAAGTTTGTATTAGACATAATAATTGCTTATTTGGATTGAGAAGAGAACTTTAAAATATTTTTTTTGTAAAAGGAAAAAAATTGAGAAAGCTTAATTTACCATTTGATCCAATGTCAATTGTTAATGACTCAAAAAGATTTATATGCTGAGGTAAAGTACGGATATAAATGAGTTATTATTCTTATTACTTAGATTTTTTCATCACTAATATTCTTCATAATTTCGAAGTCTTTTTTCTTGTTATACTCATTTCATCCTGAGATACTTGTCATATTTCATTTTAAAGAGTTAAATTATATATACTATAATACTATTTTATAGTTTATGAATACGTAACTTTTAAACTTAATACAATCCAATTAACTCCGAATATTAATCCAATTTACTCTCATGAGGTGAAAAAATATTATTCTTTTGGAATGGGGGAGTAAATATTTTTTAATTTCTACAATATAGTTTTCATTTTATTTTTAAAAAAAAAATTAAAATATATCGCATAAAAGTTATTTGTCTATATCATGTATACTAATTTGAAATTGTTAATAGTAAGTCATATAGGGTTTGAATTTTAGATTTGTATTCTAACTATATTAAAGCCATTATTGACTCTTCAACCTTGATATTATGATTTTAGATTCGTCTTTAACCATATTAAAGCCATTTTTTTAAAACTTTTGGAAAAAATGTCTGAGATATATCTGAACTTTGATCGAAATTGCTGTAACAATACTGAACTTTGGAAAGAATCTTTTACCCCTCACTCTTTATAGTGTATTTTAAAGATATATATGTGCCCACGTGGACATCATAAAAATTACATCATTATAAATAGTAACGTGTCCACGTGGACACATATATACCTTTAAAATACACTATTAAATAGTGTAGAGGAATAAAAAAAAGTCCTCTATAAAATTTGATATCGTAACAATACTTTCGAAATATTTTTCAAACCATTTTTCCTAAACTTTTCAACATTGATATTATGATTTGATAGGACATTCAATTATTAAAAAATGCTATCGAAAAACTACTACTGATATTTACTTTATTTGACATGTGTTCTAAGATATTACCAAAAAAGACCAATATTAAAATGTGTTCTGCAATTACATTTTTAAAGTAATACTCTATCTGTCTAACAATAGTTATCCACTATTAATTTAATAAAGTTATCTACTATGAACATGATACAACCCTTAAGAAACAATAAATAATAGGGGTAATATTACTATATTATCCTTTGACTTTATTAAATTTAATTTTTTGAGAAATATGTTAGATGATAAATAGTATTTTAATAGCAAGAGTAAAATAGACACAAAAGATAAATTATCTTTTAATTTTCTAAATTAAATAACTTTTTTTAAATATAGTGGAATAACTATTATTGAACGAATAAGAAAGTATTATTTTATCCAAATCTCTAACAAATATTATAATAATTATTCATGGTAGACTATTCATTGTATAGTGGGTGTGAACTTTATATTGTAGACTAGAAAGTCAAGATTGAACTTTATGTGATACTAATATTTTATTGAAATTTAAGTTATATAAACTATAATTATAAATAATTTTCATATTAGTAGTTTAAAAATATTGGCATTCTTTTTTTAATCTTTTTAATTTTTGATTTCTTATGTTTGTAGTTCTTGTCAATTTGGGATTTCCCTTGCCTTTCGTACCTTCCCTGAAAAAAGAAAAAATCACAAAATAATATAGAAATACATATTTGGGGAGAGTTTTGCACTTTAATCCCTAACAATTTCTTGTCTAATTTTTAAAAAAGCTCTCTCAGCCTTAATAACTCTTTTCATTTCCATTTTTAAAAAAAATACAAAATATAATTATCAAGTTATTCTATTTATTAAATATTTTTTGAAGATAGAGCAACATGTTAATCTAAAATCTAAACCTAGCAAACTACTTATTTCATATGGGGTATGGAGCAAAAACACACATTTAATCGGTTCGAGATTAAATATGTATAGCAAAATATTATTAGGATCAGAACTAGGATTCGTTAATAACTACGTAGTGGTTAATTATTAATCTCAAGATAACTTATTCACGAATTTTCCTCATAACTAATAACCAAACGCCATATATAGTTGGTGTACTAAGTTTAATTAATACATAAAAACTAAACTACTACCGAACATGACTCTATCATGATAATTTTACTGTCTATCTATAGAAGGCCAAATAATAAAATGCAAAGTACTACTGTATTTTACCTAAAAAATTTAAATATATCACATAAAAATCATTCGTCTTTTATATGATATTTAAAACTGTTAATAATAATTTATCAGCTTCAAATTTTAATTCGTCATTAATTATATTAAAACCAATAACTTTTAGATTACGATATTTGATAAGGTATTTAATATTTATCTAAAAAAACTTATCTAAAAACATACCGAATACCTTACTATTTTATTTATTTTGGGTAACAAAGACATGTTGACAAAAAGAAGGAAAAAACTAGGCACACCCCCACCAAAACAAAAACTTCTAGAAAAACTAAAAATGCTATAAACTCAAAAGGTGTTCTATTTATTGAAAAAGATCATTTATTTTAAGAGTAGTTTGAAAATATATAGAAGTCTTCTCTTATTTCACAAATTCTGTATCCAGACAAACTATTGCATAAATTGAACTATGGTGCAAGGACCAAAGAGATTAAATATATTATTAGTGAGATATTTAGGGTTAGAATTAGGATATATTAATCTATAGCTGAGTTATTAGTTCATTTCGAGAGTAATATTTTATGAATGAATAACTAATCCTTATCTAACTAATTCATCCTTAAATTAATGTATATTTATTTCATAATTAACCATTATATTATTACTATCTACGTAATTCTAATCGACTACCAAATAACCGAAAAAGATGAAAAGAGTTCACTTTTTTCCACACATAAGATATTTCACTTCCCCTGCCCTTAACTGCTACCCCTCACCCCACCCCACTCATTACTAATATCTGCATAATTCTGACATAAAAGATTTTACTTCTTCCCGCACCCACTAATATTTCACTTCTCCCCCCCTCCCCACCCCATCCACCCTATAAAAGTCTACACCATAAATCCTAAACTTTCTAAAAAAAAAATCTACTTTAATTTTCATATATATCATGGCAGTTGACTCTGTCAAAAACTCTAATAATAATATTGTTCCACCACCAACACTAATTCTTGAGTATAGTGATGATGAAATGACTAAAATTCATGCAAGTGCTGAGCTTACTGTTTTCATTCAACTATTTGGAAGAAAATTGGGAAGTTTTCAGCTCGGCTCTTATCTTCATGGCTTCTTTAAACTCAACGATCGTGTTGAAGTGTGTGAACATGGTCATTGCAGGTAAAAGTTAATTGATCCAAATCAATCAACTTACAAAAAAAGGTCATATTTATTCTTTTAAAAATAGTAATATCTTAAAAATATCTCTGTTTCGAGGTGAATAACGATGTTGTTATGCAATTGGACAAATTTGACCCTTAGCCTAATAGAAGGAACATCACGTGGAGTGCCAAACACAGAAATTATGTAGACACGAGTCATTTGGTTTTACCCAATCCATTATCCGCGTTCGATATTAAAAATTGTGAGTATATGAAAAAGTTATTTTTGTTTTTTTAAGTGAAAAATGATTTTTGAACTGTCTTTTGCCATGAGCATATTGAAATTGTTTTTGAAGTTTTACGAGTAATTTGAAGTGAATACAGTTTGTTAGTGTTTTTCGAAATTTTGAAAAATTCGGAGTTCAACATTGTTTCAACTCAGATCTGATGATCTTGAATTTGTACGTGTTGATATCAAGTTGAATTCCGGAATTTTATGGTCAAAGTGTTTTTCAGATTTCTAACTCTTGAAAAAAATGATAAAATTTCATGGCCAAACGCCCAACTCAGATCTGATGATCTTCAAATTTGTTGGTGTTAATTCATGGGTTAGAATACTCTGGATGTGCAAAATAATTAAGTGGGCATTTGGACATAAAAATTGTTAAAATTTTGAAAATAAATAAATTAATACTTTATTTTCAAGTTGAAAATAATATTTGATAATAAGAGTTGTGTTTGAATATAAATACAAATTGAAATTATCTTTTGATTTTTTGTGAGTGAATTGATATGGAAATTGTGAAAACAGTTTTCGTGGAGATTTTCGAATTCCGAAAAACTATAACAATTTATGTCCAAACAATGTTTCAAAAAAAAATCCGATTTTATTTTTGAAAATTATCTACATATATATTTGGGTCCTTGTGTGTATGGCCCTCCAAATGTTTCTTCTATTAGTCCAAGGGGTAATTGAATAACAGAATCAATGTGTAGAGTTGAGATTTGTTATATAATTTTTGAGTCGTGGGTCTTTCGAAAACAGTCTTTCTACCTTCTCGTGTTAGACGTAAGGTCTTCTTACACTTATCCTCTGTCAGATCTCACTAGCAGAATTACACCGAGTATGTTATTGTTTGACTTTTCTTTGGAAAGCAATCAAATCGATAAATTTGCATTATGTTGCTGTAGGTACTCTGCCAAGTTCTCGAGCCAACGTGATTATGATCGAGCTACTCAGAGAAGCACTTGGCAGATTTCGGATCAATATTTCATCGAGGTTTATAAATGGCTGCCTAACTTCCAATTCGGAAAAGTGCCATTTCTTTGTGCTGGAGACTTTGTGGAAGCCCGGTTAGAAGGTCTCCCCGTTGAGTATTTCATAGATATCGCGGTGTTTAAACTTGCGCATGCTGTTTGCGAGCCTTTGGGTTGTCCGGTCTTAATGGTTGATACTTCGAAAGGTAAACCTCCTCGATTTTGGTTTCAGTTGATCAAATTCAAAATGTTGTTCAAATCTTCCATTGCACGTTCAAATAGTTGATGGTCCACTAGTTGGATTGACTTATTCACGAGCACAACAATGCTATCGTTGTGGTGGATTTGGACACATTCGAAAGACTTGTCGTCAGCTCAATCAACGGACAAGGTCTTACAACTCCTGTCCAACTCAAGTCCATGTCCCAGTTTCTAATTTATCATCACCAACCTCGTTCCCTGAAGAAAGACAAGGTGTTGTCCAAGCTCATGAGTCAATATCGCATATGAGTTCAGAAGAAAGTCGTGAAGGAAGAAGTGAATGTTGGGTTATGAAGGGTGATTAGGGCGTCATGTGGAAGCTTACAATTTGCAAATCATATAGTTGATAAATTAGATAACAAAAAAACTTATACTAAAAATCAAAATATTATTATATCAAAACTAATATAAAGAAAAACATTGAAACTTTAGAGAGAATATATCTCCCCATAAACAAGACTCTTAAACGACTACATTGTGAATGTTATTGTTTTTTTGTGTTAGAAGAAACAAACCTATATTTATATAGTCCTAAAACCTTTCCTACTAGAAAAGGAGTCCTAAAAGGAGAGAATAAACCAAATATAAAAGAATATTATATTTTCTTTTCAGGAAAAGTAAAAACATTTATGGTAATGTTTTGTCTTTTCTTTAAAGAAAATTAAATCTTAAATTATGGTAAGAAAATCAGGGCAAAAGCCTAACAAATCTCCCCTTTTGGCTGGATTTTCTTGACAAAGCTTGATTTGTCTTCTTCATTGCATGATAATCTTGATCTGTCTTCTTCACAAAATCTT
>JAJOOF010009789.1:0-29877 GCA_029582545.1 Solanum lignicaule | reverse complement strand
CAAAAACTCACTGATTTCCCACACTTAACCAAATTTCCAGGTTTTGAACTTAGCCAAATTTCCAGATTCTGAACTTTTTTTCCAAAAGTGACTACTTCCAATTTCAAGCTTCTTCATATTCATTTCAAATCGTCGGATGTTACACAATTAAGACGACATTACAAAAAAAAACCTCTCATAGAACCTCATTATAAAGTCAACACAAAGTCATAGGCTCTTGCTTAACCTATCATTTTTCCGAGTCGTTACATTAGTGTTAGTTAAATCTTAATATAATCACTACCCTACTGTGTATTATTATCATTTAAGTAAGAAAAATTTAATAATAATATATATATTTAAAAATTATACAAAAAAAATATAAATTACAATATTAATGATTAAAATTATTTTTTAAAATATATAAAAAATTTATAGTCAAATAAATATTGGATTGACTAGTTTTAAATGTAAGAACCACCACATCATCTCACTTTACCTTCTTTTAAATCTCATAATCCACTTTTTTTTCTCTTTGTTTTTCTTTCCATATTCCATCAAATACCTACCATATTAAGCTATTTTAAGATAAAGTCTAAGAGTGTTAATCTAGTTTTGAATTTATCATAGAGCAACTTTCACATATAGCAAACATAAAAATCATATTTGTATGCTATAACTATAGTTTGCATAATTGCGCTCCATAGCAAACATAAAATATGTATATTTCGCTATACATATACAAAAGAAAGCAGTTGTATAATCTGCTTTGGTATACATATACAAAAGATCAATTGTATAATCTGTGTTTGTATAAAGTGAGAAAGAGAGAAATTAAAGACAAAACAAAACTGGGCAGGGGAAGATCGTATTTGTATAATCATAAGTGTATAGGACGAAAATATATGCATTTGTAATTGTATATACAAACACAGACGCAATGTATACATTTGTGTTTGTATAAAGTGAGAGAGGCAAGTGAGCGAGCGAGATCTGGGAGAGTGGCGAGTGAGATCTGGGAGAGGGGAGAACGAAAATATATGTATATATACAATTTTCTCTCGCTTTATACAAACACAAACGCATTTTATACATTTGCGTTTTTGTATAAAGTGAGAGAGGCGAGTGAGCGAGCGAGATTTGGGAGAGTAGCGAGCGAGATCTGGGAGAGGGGAACGAAAATATATGTATATATACAATTTTCTCTCGCTTTATACAAACACAAACGCATTTTAAACATTTGCGTTTGTATAAAAGCGAGAGAGACGGGGGAGAGAACGAGAGTGGCGAGCGAGATCACCAGGAGAAAGACGAAATAGCAACAGTTTGCTATGGGGTACAATTAAATCAAACTATGGTTATATCATTTAATTTGAATTAATAGTTTGCTATTATATACAATTTTCCCTTTATTAGATCTTTTTTTTTTTTAATTATTATTATTTATATTATTATTATATAAAAGTAATTCTATTTCAAAATTACCACACAATTTTTTAAAGAATTTTTTTCATAACCAAAAGTCATTAGACTTTAAAAGTTATCACACAAAAGTTATATTGGTCACTTAAAAGTCATTTAACTTTGGCTTTTTTTTTCCTTTCAATTTTGACTAAGTTAACTAAAAAATAATTTTCACGTGAATTTTAATATTTTATACCAAAAAATATTATATAAGCTCCAAAATAAGTTAATTACTCCATCTGTTCTTTTTTTACTTGACCTTATTGACTTGAAGCACCCTTTAATTTTTTTTAAAACTAAATACTTATTTTACTAAATTAATTTTATTAGTGATGCTTTGAAATACTAGATTTGATTTCTACTACTTTTTATAGATCTTTAACACTAAGGACAGTATGATGAATATATAATAAAATTCTCTTGATTTATGAAAATGACAAGTAGATTGAAACATATATTTTTAGTATATGAGCCAAGTAAAATAAAATGGAGAGCATATATTCACGATAGTTTTAAAAATATTTTTTAGTATTTCTCTTCGTAACACAAAACTTGTTGGTGTATACAATATTACATTTGTTTTTCCGTAAAATTTGATTTCTATACATAATGTTAAAGCATTATAATCAAATATTTAAAGAAAATATGGTGCGACTATTTTTTCCTTATTAATATACTCATTTATATAGCAAAAATTTCAGACTCCTCATAAAAATGTTTTTTTTTTTCATTATAAACTTTAAAGATAGAATATTTCCATGTAATAAAAAGTTGTTTTTGTAGTAAATTTTAATGTTAAATGACAATTGTATAATAAAAAAAGAAAGAAAGTAATTTTCTTGTTTGATAAACTCAAAGTTCGATATCATTAATAAAACTTATCCAAAATATTCTTCCATTTCCCTATCTTAGATCTTTCGATCTCCACCTACCTCTATTTAAAAAAAAATTATGATAATAAAATTAGAATTGATTAATCATAAAAAATATTAGCTCAATTTCATAATAATTGTTTTGTAACAAAAATATAAGAGGAGGCAAGTGACGGAGAAAAATATTGCAACTAAATAAATATTTTTACTTCAAGTTTTAAAATTTATGGCAACAATTAGTGATCTAAATAGATTTTTTGCTATAATAAATTTTTAGCTGATCATAAGTTTGCCTCGCGACAAAAATTATTTCAGCAATAGTGATCTTTAGTCATAATAAATTATTTCAAATAAAATATTATAACTAAAAAAATATTTTTGCTATAATTTGTAGAAAAAATGATAAAAATAGTTAAATAATATAGCCAATATTTTTTTTATGTTTCAATTTTGGCATAATTAATATATTTTGATTACAAGAAAATTATGACAATAATTACTTTAATAGTTACAACGTGTAATCTTTAGGTTGGTATTAATTATGGTCAACAATTATGAACGATATAATTTTTATAAGTTCTATACCGTATTTAAAGTACTGTGAATTTGACTATCATTGAAAAATATTTTAAATTATATTTAAAAATATCGAAGTATGTAATTTAAATTTATTTAACCATATAATTAATAAAATTACTTAATTAAAGTGATAAACTAGATTACATAATTTTAAGATATGTAAAATAAAATAATACATAATTAAGATATACATTATGTGATAAAAAATATTTAATTTTCATATAATATGACTTTCTATTGTAGCAGACAATTAAACTCCATGCAAATAATAATAAATAAATATTTCTCTAATTAAAATTATGTTTATACTTAATAATACACAATATAGTAAATTAAAGTAAGTATGGATTCTAAAATTTTCAATTAAATTTTCTTTAAATGTAATCGATGATCAAAATTACATACAGTTCTATTCATACTACTATGTATGTGTTTTTTTTCCTCAAGAAAATAAACAAGAATACAATTTTGAACTTATATGTTTTAAAATAAATACTAATAATTATGAGACATTTATAAAATGTCTTGAAAAGACATTAAATTTCTTATAATATAATTGCTTTAAGCAAAATATATATTTTCTTTAAAAGAACACACTCAATTAAAAAATTAACTACATTTCATGTTATATGTAATCTTACTCGTTAATATTGTTCAATTTTTTTTTTTTGTGTATTTTTAATAATTTATCAATTGACTAAATATAATTGTTTATTACACTTCTTATTATCACTCTATTTCTATATTTTTAGGAGATTTCAAATAACGTCAGTCCATTTTTTAGAAAAAAAAAATTAAATATAAATAATTAATGTGAAATCAAATGAACAAAAATAAGATTTAAAATAAATATTCCTCCCGACCACTTTTGATTGTCACAATTTCTTGTTTTTAGAATCAAACTATAAGAACTTTGACTAACATTTTATTACATATTTTTTTTATTATATTGATATGCAAAAAATTGCAATTTGTGTATAGCTTTTGATAATGTATCTAACAAAACCAATGGTTGTGATTCACTAGTACGTGTTCGTATCGTATAAGAACAGAGAGTTTTTGAATATCTATCGAATTAACGTAATTTAATTTAACTTTGAAAATTAGTTAAATTGACTTTTGAAAAAATACAACATGACAAATAAAAGTGGATCGGAAGGAGTAATTATACTACATTTGACTAATATTTAGTAAGTGGGGTCTGTCTATATTTGCCAAAAAATTTCACATTTAATTCACCAAATACCTAAAACCTACAAACTGATACACTCATACTGCAAATTCCCCAACTCACCTCTGCAACATATAACTGTCACTCCATTTTTTCAAAGCTCAAATGCTGTAAACACTCATGAAAACCCTAGCCGTATCTCACCACCGACCGGTTATCTCCGGCTCCGATCACCGCTCCTCCATTTTCTCCGGTCACCGGGCCACTTCGCTCTCTTTCTCTAGCTCCCCTGTTGCGGCTGCTCGACTTCGGATTCTCAAATGCTCCGCTGCTGTTTCTCCTCCTTCATTAGGTAATCTTTGTGCTTGTTTAATTCAGTGATGGATCCAGAATTTTATGAATTTTTCTGCAGTTGTTACTTACCTAGATATTTAATTTGTTGAAATCTCAGTTATTGAATTAGTTTCGCCACCTTCATTCGGTATCCTCTATGCCTATTTAATTCAAAATAGTTCTAGGATTTTAATTCGGCTTGTTCAGATTCTGCTGCATTGCTTACACTGCTATATATGCGGCATTAATGTTTTTTGTTCAAAAAAATAAATAATTCTTACCTGTATATATTTGATTTTGAAATGAATCCAAAAGTTTAAGTCATTGCCTTTTCTGCTTCTCTGAAACTTTAGAATTAATATCTATTTTTCAAAAACCTTACTTTCAACTGTTAGAAAGTTTGGCTTCCTTCCATTTAATTTAGAGGTGGATTCAGGATTTTTAGTGGGTAGGTGCTGACAGTGGCGGATCCAGGATTTTCGTTGAGGGGGTTTAAAAAAAATGCTAAATAGTGCTGACAAATAAGCATGTTAAATCACATATGAGAGGCTACACTTGATTGCTACTGAATCGTAAAGTAAAAAATTAGTTAGACCTTAGGAGAATTAAACAAGCAAGGAACCAAGATATATAGCTTAGCTCTTCATTGTACCAGATTTCAATCACTAATTTAATTAAGCAATTAATAATTAGGCTTAATGAATAAATAAAAATAAAACATGATTAGCACCGAGACAATTATAACAAAGAAGAAGCCGTTTCATTTATTTAGAGAAAACCATAAACGCTGAAGCTAAAACATTGAAAAATGTTACTAGCCAGATTCGAACCCACGCGCCTACTAAGCTCTGAACCCCCATAGCCGCTGAACCAAGCCCCATACTTTGTTGAAGGGGTTCAATATTAAATATATACACATAAACTACAGATTTGATCCTATATACACACGGTGCAATTGTTATCAGAACCCTTGAACTCCATGTAGATCCGCCCTTGGGCACAGATTACTGATGCATTTCTTGATCCTATGTGGCAATTAACTTGAACTAATCATTGAATGCGTAGAATATCAAGTTGCCACCCCTCTCCTCTAAATGAGTGCATTTGCTTTTGGAATCGACCAAGAAAGGAGCTTACCTCAATAATTGACTACCCCGTTTAGAAGTTGAATAAAAAACATGAAGTAATATATATAGACAGAGTCGAGGGCATTTGTGTCTTTGCACTACTATCAATAGTGCGTGTCTATTCACTTACTTAATTTGCTGGACATTAATTTCATGATGGTAACTTTTGGCTGCTTTCTGGTTCTGAGATGGTTTAGTTTGTGTAGTGGACGATTCAGTGAAGTTCAAGGAGGCTGCCAAGGATGGGAATTTGATCCCCCTCTACAGGTCTATATTCTCCGATCACTTAACTCCGGTCCTTGCTTACCGCTGTCTAGTGAAGGAAGACGATAGGGAAGCGCCGAGCTTCTTGTTCGAGTCTGTAGAGCCTGGTTTGAAAGCTTCTAATGTTGTAAGCTCCTTGTTCTACCTCCATTTAGTTCCTTGATTGAAACTGGAATAGTCAAAGGAAATTATATTGCTCTAACTTTAAACAAATGATGGGTTTGAAATGAAATTAATATATTCAGAAATCACGTATAAGTACTATAACTCACAACTTTTTATAGTTGAAAATAGTTCAAATTGTTTCAGTTGCCAAATCTACAAAGAAAAACTTCTTTTGTCCCACAATAGTGATACTGAAGTCCTCTTCAGGAAGGAGGGAGTAGTGAGATTCACAAAGAGCACATAGGGAATTATTGATGTTTGTATTCTCTCTACCTCCACGAGGTAGTGGTAAGGTCTGCGTACACTCTACCCTCCCCAGACCCCACCTAGTGGGATTTCACTGGGTATGTTGTTGTTGTTGTATTCTCATTACCTGCACTACTGCATCAGCACAATTTTGAACAATAAAAAATGTTACTTGCTTGATTACACCTTGCTGTGTTTGTTGATGAGTTAATTATGCTAGGGTCGATACAGTGTGATTGGGGCCCAGCCGACAATGGAAATTGTTGCAAAAGAGAACACGGTGACAATTATGGATCACCTTGAAGGAAGCAGAACGGAGGAATTTGAGGAAGATCCCATGAGCATTCCTCGTAGGATTATGGAAAAATGGAAACCTCAATGCATAAATGAGCTTCCTGAAGCATTTTGTGGTAATAAATTATACTTCAACTGCTTTAGTTTTTTGGCATTAATACTAATCTAGCTTGAGTCAATGAATCATCTACTGCTTCACTGCGGACAAAACTAGTAAATGCTCCTCGTTATCTTTGTAGTTCAGTGTCTCATGCCAGAGCATTGAACTTGCTTTAAGTAGCTGGAATGGTCCGAATGGACAATCTCTATCCACTGGCAGCAGACATTACTGGAATGTGATTAGTACTTGTGTTCTTTTGAATATTTGGCTAGAAAGGAATAGCGAAAGCTTTAATGATGGAGGAAAATTATTTCACTTTTAATATCCAATGTTTTGAAAAGTCTTTACTTGTGGAGTAGGAGTATTATAGTTGACATTAACTAACTGTTAGACCTTTTGTACTCCTTCAACTTATAGAAGGAAGACCTCTATTTCCTTCTATAGGGGTGGATGAACATGAAGAAATACAGGTTCACGAGAACCCATGCACCCCACCCGAGACTATGTAAAACAGTAAAAGCACTGAAAAATATTTGGATAACTTACTTAAATTGTATGTGGCAACCCAAGTTCAATAGAACATCTTGGTGTATAGGTGGCTGCATGCATCATTGTTAACCCGAGTCAAGGGGTTCGAATCCCATGCTTTTCATTCATTAAATTGCTTTTTTTTGTTGCCCTTTTTTTTTAATGTCTGTTCTTTCTTTTCCGTTTCTTGTTTGCCTTTTCTCTTTTCATTTTTGGTCCTGTTTTGATGCTTTGTCTTCTTCTTTTTTGTCTTTCTTCCTTTGATATTTCTCTTTTTCTTTTCCTTTCTACTTTTCTTTCTTTTCTTTTTTGGTTCATTCATGATTTTTTTTAATGACCTTAATAAGTAGAAATATCCATCTCCTCTACGTTGTTCTCCCTATCTGTATTTTTAGCAACACTTTTTCAAACAAAGGTCACATAATTTCCTAATTTTTTCATGCTCTCTATCCATTTTCGTTTTCTCCAACTTTTTTTTGGATTCGTAAAGTGAGTCTTCTTCAATTAGAGATGCTATTTAAAAAAAAAAAATGTTTTCAAAGTAGAAAAGAACAGTTGTAAGCTGAATGATTTTTTTCTGTGTGATAATAGTTTAATTATAGTTTACTTGTTAAGACGTTATCATAGAAAAGTATTATATCATTAAATCAAACAGTAGTACAGCGCATCCATTCTATTGATGTAAAACTCTTATACATACCTTTAGGATAATAAAATCATTACCTTTTCCATTGAAGAAAAGGGAAGGATAAAATCTAAAAAAAATAAAAATAATTTGTTTAATAGTTATTGTGACAGAGTGTAATTCAAGAGACATTTAGATGGTTTTGATTTCCCACAACATGAAGCAGAAAGAAGTGATGTGAAATGGAATCCTATTTTAAGATGGTATACATATAAAGAAAACTCTATTAGTAACTCTAATTTATATTGGGAGAATGGAAGAGGAAGAAAACTGTCATGTTGATTTACGCTATCAATTTAAGGAGTGTAATAATTGAAAATTATGCTAGTTTCATATATTTGAATAAAGTAAGAATTTGATCTGAAAAATCTAGGATGAAGTAAGAATCCACATCAACAAAAGTTGGAAAGAGGGAAGGATGAAGAGAGATTATGTGTTGAATAAGACTAGGCCCAAAGGTTTCAGAATGTATATGACTATTGATATCTCTATACACAAATTTCATCTGAGAAGAGAGTAACTTAACTCTACCTAATGCTGTAGTTTTTCCTTTGCAGGAGGTTGGGTTGGTTTTTTCTCATATGACACTGTGCGTTACGTAGAGAAAAAGAAGCTACCTTTCTCAAATGCTCCAATGGATGATAGGAACCTTCCCGATCTTCATCTAGGCCTTTATGATGATGTAATTGTGTTTGATCATGTGGAAAAGGTAGTTTAATTTTCTGTCCCCAACAAACCTTCAATTTATTTTGTTTTCCAGATTTATATTAACCTATTTTTTTCCTATGTCCTATCTGGCTCATGAACATATGCTTTAGCTCTCATTGAAGTGCTTCAATATCAGCACTTCAATTTTACTTTTTGTACTTGGATAGATTTCTTCAATTTGTCGTGCATATTTGCCGTTCATTATGGATTGTTCTCTTTATTTTTCATTGAATTTTTTGGGTTTGAATATATGGATTTGAGTTGTTAGTATCCCACATCGGTGGTGATTGTGGCAATTTTTCTTCTTATATGTTCTTAGACAATGCTCGTTCTATGTGCTATCTTTTGAAGTTGAGTTATGTCCTAGATCCATTTCTTAACATGGTATGAGAGCTAGATCATTTACATTCTTGGTTTACCCAATGTGGGATACCCGTATTATGTTGTCCATGCTTCAGATGATGTCGCATCCTGGTCGCGAGGAGGAGGGGATGTTAAGTGTCTCACATTGGTAGAGGAAATGAGTTATTGTTTGGCAAAGCTCACCCTTTGAGCTAGCTTTAGAATTGAGTTAGCTTTTAGTGTTGTCTTAGGCATAATGTGCATTTCTTTACATGATTACTTTCATGATCAACTTCTAGTAGTAAGGTAATTATTTTTCAAGGTATTATGGTCCGTTACTCAAATTTCTGCTTGATACCAGAAAGCATTTGTCATACATTGGGTGCGGTTAGATCGATTTGCTTCAGTAGAGGAGGCCTACAATGATGGTACAACCAGATTAGAAGCATTGTTGTCTAGAGTACATGATATTGTACCGTAAGTTAATTTCACTTCCTCTTCCAATAATAAGTACCTTATTTTCTGCTCCTTTCCTCTCATTCATTGGTTGTACTGGTTTCTTCTTTTAGTCCTACGCTGGCTTCAGGGTCGATAAAACTTCATACTAGCCTATTTGGTACTTCATTGAAAAAGTCAAATATGACAAGCGAAGACTACCAGAAGGCTGTTTTAAAGGCCAAGGAACATATCCTTGCTGGGGACATTTTCCAAATTGTTCTTAGCCAACGTTTTGAAAGACGAACATTTGCAGATCCATTTGAAGTATACAGAGCACTAAGAATTGTAAATCCAAGTCCTTATATGACTTATCTACAGGTATGCCTGTTTTCCTTGAAACTTTGACTCTTCAAATTCTATTTTCCTAGGTTTCTCACAAAGGATATGTTATGATCAGGCTCGGGGGTGTATACTTGTTGCTTCTAGTCCAGAAATTCTTACTCGAGTGAAGAAGGTAAATCAACTAATGTTCTCTATTCTAATTGGCAGATTGCATGTCGATTTCACCCCAAATTCCATCTGTCATCTTGTCCCATTAACAACTTTGCTAATGATCTAAAACCGTTCTTTTTTTTTTTGGTCCAGAGAACAGTTACCAATCGGCCCCTAGCAGGGACTATTAGAAGAGGTAAGACACTTGAGGAAGATTATATGTTGGAAAATCAACTTTTGCACAACGAGAAACAGTGTGCAGAGCATATAATGCTGGTTGACTTGGGAAGAAATGATGTTGGAAAGGTTAACACTCCTAATTTCCCTTTTTTTTTTATTTCTCTCTATAGGTTAATGGAATTTTTGCATTATTAGAGGCGCTGTATATATCTTCTATATGCCAAGATTCGATAAATCTACGCTGGAGTCTGGACTTGTAACTGGACAACTGAAAATAATTGCTCATGTTGTTGATTGTAATTCTCATCTTCACATTGCTTATTGCTACTTTTGATATGATCCTACTTCCTCTGGACTACATTCATCTGTAATTATATATGTTAAGGTTGTCAATATTTAGGTAGCATCTCATTCTGTCATGTAATGATCTTGTTCTTGTTTTGGACTAAGTTGTGTAGATTCTTCACATATGGTCGCCGCACCAGTGTTGACACAACGTGGGTGTGGCATCTGTACCGGATCAGGTCAATCGATTTTAGGTAGTTTGACCAAAATTGATAGAGAAATTCAAGACAAATACAAAGATTTCAGAAATCAAAACAAAAGATAGGGTGAAAGCATAAATAGGCATGTGCTTAATATATTGTACCGTGTTTATGCAATTCATCCTCCTTTTATGCGTTGGCATTATTGCTCAATGACCTTCTATTTATTTGAATTCCTAGGTACCTACTGAATTTTATTTGTTAGATAACTTCTCACATTAGAATCCTTGTAAGCATTTCATTGAAGCCGTCTTTCACTACAATCATCTTTGACTAACTTCGATTCTTAATTCAGGTCTCTAAGCCTGGTTCGGTGAAAGTTGAGAAACTAATGAACATTGAACGGTATTCCCATGTCATGCACATCAGCTCCACGGTGAGTTCTTGTCATACGAGTTGTATTTAATTATAGCTATTCTTCTACGTTGATTGGGGTCTTATGTTTCCTGAGTGCAACAAAGTTTGCTTCCTGAAAGAAATGCCAGTTACAAATAACACTCGTTCTTATGCATTACGTTACTTCCTTTCTTACATATTTCAGTGGTTAGAGAATCATCACTAAGACTTGGATGTTGTGAAATATAATGATTTGTCTGGCTTGTTACAAGGTTTTGTTCTGTCCAAAATTTGCAGGTTACTGGAGAGCTACTGGACCATTTGAGTAGCTGGGATGCTCTGCGTGCAGCCCTGCCTGTTGGAACCGTTAGTGGAGCGCCCAAGGTTCGACAATCATCTTGTACTTCTGCAATATTAATTATTTGAAAAGGCAGTGTCAGTTGTTTGAGTTCTGGGTGCTTTCTGCTGCCTCAGTGTCTAAGTTATGGGAAGTAGCCAAACTGATGCCCTTAGGCTTTGGAAGTATGGTTTTTCCACATCACTGAATTTGATCAGTTGGTGGAGATATTGATAATGAATTCTCCTATCCTGAACGGAAAGTTTATGCATATCGTCTCTTTTGCATCAAGTGTTAACAAGTGAACCATGTATTATTTTCTGGAAGTAAAGAGGTGCTAAGGGCTGAAGCTAATATTGGTACAGTTATGTGTTTAAGGTCAATCCATCTGGAACTTGTAAGAACTATTGATATGCTCTGAGGTGTTTCATGAAGGAATTTATAGTTGATACAGTTTTAATTTTGTGTGTTCACGAAGGGGGTGTAAATAATTCATGCCTCTTGCTTGGTATAGGTGAAAGCCATGGAGCTAATTGATCAGCTGGAAGTCACAAGGCGTGGACCATACAGCGGTGGATTTGGAGGCATTTCCTTTACCGGAGAAATGGACATTGCCTTAGCTTTGAGAACCATTGTATTTCCAACTGGAACGCGTTACGACACTATGTACTCGTACAAGGATGTCGATAAGCGACGAGATTGGATTGCTTATCTCCAAGCTGGAGCAGGTATAGTGGCTGATAGTGACCCCGCGGATGAGCAAAATGAATGCGAAAATAAAGCTGCAGCTCTTGTCCGTGCCATTGATCTTGCAGAGTCCTCATTTGTTGACAAATAATAGATGCAGTACTAGTGTCAGATTTTGTTTCGTCAATTATTTCGTTTCTTGATGGATGTAGAAAAGTTTGTTTTCAATCTGGATAGTCCGTTATGTTGGCAAGTGACTGAAAATCCCCCCAATGTCATAATTGTTGCATATGGTCAGTATTGGCTTCATCAATTTTAGCAGGGGTGCCACAAAGAGCCCAGAATTGGCCTTGTGACTTGTAGTTCTCTGGCTATCAATTGATTTCAGTATTTGGCTTTTTTCGGGTTCTGTGGTTGTACTGTTACAGCGTAGTCAAAGGTCTATCCGAAACCAACTCCTCTACTTTGTGGGGTAAGGTTAGTTTACATCCTGCCCTCTCCAGACTCGCCTTATGGCATTGTACTCTGGGTATGATCTTGTAATAGTGCAAGTGTATTTCCCTTGCCATGCTTAGGTTTAATTTTAAATGATGATTTTTTATAGAAGTATTACTGTCGCGATAAAATTCTGAAACTCAACGTCACATCTTCGTTAGAAAATTATATGCTATATAGAGGTTAATGTTAGTTAATATGAGTGTATATTTAATTTTGTACAACCTTAACACATCTAAGAAGAAAGTTTACATACTCTTCGTCAAGTTCCTAGCTCCGCTACCGGAAGAATGGTACTTATTATGAACAATTCTTTTCTTCAAGTGTACTTGCGACATCACTGTATACATATTATTAGTATGTATAGGTGGAATAAAATATATACGTACTATTATTAAGGATCACTTGACTACTAAATGTCATTTTTAGGAAAAATATATAGTTAAAAATATGTCAATTATATCTATGGATTACAAGTACATGTCAATACTTCGATCGTGAATTCCATGAAACTAAATCAAACAATTACTTCTTTTGTATTTACAAGTTAGGGTTTCAATATTTTAAAGTGAAAATTTAATATATGACATATATTAGACTAATATTTTCAAGTTATAGCAGTAGAATTAAACTTTCAAGTTGTAACATTTTAAAATTTCTGGTTCTAACAATTTATTAAAAGAAAAAAGTTGTTTTTAATAATTGAAAACATTTGTTTTGAAAAAATTAAAAAGATAAAAAAAATTAAAATAAAATGTTTCTGGAATAAAAAAAGGTAAAAAACGAAAATAGGGGTGTTAATTAGATTTGAAATGATTGAAGATAATTATTAATTAGCATGAATTAAGGAAATTCAAACTAATTAAGAATATTCAGTTTCCTTAATTCACTCTATTTTGTTAAATTTAATTAAAAATTCTGGTTTTATCCATTTTTCTCCCACGTTTCTCTCTCTTCGATTTTCTTCCAGAAATCTTGTCACTGTCAACTAATTGAGGTTTTTTTTGTTTGAAAAATCTTGATTTTGTTGTGATGGACGACTACGTATCAATATTAATTAAACATGGTGGAAGATGGGATCCTTCAAGTTAGTATTTGTTATTGTTTATAATTTGTTTTTGTATTTCAGTGAAACGAAAAAAAACAACAACAATGAAACTGTAAATCACATTATGTGATTTAGTTTTTGTAAATCGTCACTATAGTTAATTTTTTAGTTTTTTTGTATAAACAAAATATTTTGTTCATAATACGTATTAATTGTTGTGAAACTGTAATATTAGTGACTGTGTTGGTAAGTTTTTTTTTTTTGGTTATTTTGTATAATGTCAAAACGTTGATTTCATGAAAAATTAGTGCAATATATGAATGATTTGAGCATAAATGTATAGCATATAAATATGTTTATCATTGTAGATTGGGTTCGTAGATTAGGATTATAATATTGAATATTGTTTTTTTTTCCTGAAAATATAAATTAAATGTATAGTTTTGAATGAATTTGGTATGAAAGTGTGTTCATAATGTTTAAAAAAGTTATTAAGAATTTTGAGGAAATGTATGAAAAGGTTTTAAAGGTGGTATAAAATTTGAAATTTTATTGTTTATATAAGTTTTGACAATAGTGTATAAATTTGGTATGAGTGATGATTGTTTATATGAAATATGTATTAGTGGGTATGAAATGTGATTTTTTTTTTTGAAATCTGTTTTGTAGAGTAATGTCTAAATGATATTTGTATGAAAAGATAATGACAAGTGTGTAATTGTTGCTACAATAATGAATTTTGTGGATGAAATTTCTATGTTCTTTGGATGACTAATTGTTATTTTTTTTAATGAAATAGGGAAATATGTTGATTTTCAGATGGAGGGATTATATATGAATCTTCTAGTCTTTATAGTGGTCTAGTAAGTGCGATAACATCGCAACTTATGATAGATGGTTGAACCTCTCCCATGCGAGAGTACATGGGATATACCAAGTTATGTTTCAGAGCCTATATTGATGCCACCCGGTCCAAAAAGAATGGTAGAAAGTCCGCAACTTGAACGCTGGAAAGGGTTTGCTGATGTGAAATTCAAACGGTCTAGAGTTACTTGCCGTAGATGTCGTCAAGTTGGCCACAACAGGATGACATGTTTAAATTATCCTGTGAAAAAAAAATAAAATTATTTATTTGTTTAGACCGTATAAAATTTTAATTTTATTTTGACTTTATGACCCATGTTTTGTTTTGATATGAAACATAATTGGTGTGAAATGCATTATAATTAAGTGTTTAATATACTGTTCATTTTTTATACGTGTTTCATTCATTTATCATACAAATTTCATACTGCTGGAAATAAAATTTATTCAAGCTTAATATATAAGATAGTGTTAATATAGTGATAATTATATAAGGTAATTATGGAATGCATTTGGTATCCTGAGTATTTAATGTAAGTTATCATGAATATTAATTTGGTTTCATACTGGTGTCCTACTATAAATAAAATTAAAAACAAAATTTTTACCAATTTTGTTCAAATTTCATTCCAAACTAACTTTAATTTATATCAAACATATTATACCAACAATAAATCAATTTCATATAAACATTCATTAATTTCGTATAAACATTCATAATTTCATATAATCACACAATGCATACCATTTGTATACCAATATTATATCACAATTCATACAATATCCAACAATCAAACATTAAAGTCGGATGCATACACTTATTAATCAAATTTCATACACGTTTCATCCAAAAACAAGTTTAGAATAGAAAGTAATTAAGCATAATGTGATATTTTTAGAAAAAATCACTAGTTTGACAATTCATACCATTTTCATACCAATTTAATAATTCATACCATATACACAGTTAATAGACAATCACACTAATGTTAAAACACAATTCATACCATTTGTATACCAATGTTATATCACAATTCATACAATATCCAAAATCAAAACATTAAAGTTATAGCCATACAAATATTAATCAGATTTCATACACATTTCATTCAATAAATGTACATTTTGAAAACACACTGATATTTTAAAAATGGTGAATCCAACTGGTATGAAATTTGTATATTACTAGTATCCTGAAATTATAATTGCCAATCAGAAATTCATATGTAGATGATATCTGTCTGGAAGAAAACATATGATATTATATATCATCAAGCAAACATTAAAGTCGGAGGCATACACGTATTGATCAGATTTCATACGCGTTTCATCCAAAAACATGTTTAGAATAGAAAGTAAGCATATTGTGATATTTTTAGAAAAAAATTCACTAGTTTGACAATTCATACCATTTTCATACCAGTTTAAAAATTCATACCATATACACAGTTAGTGACAATCACACTAATGTTAAAACACAATTCATACCATTTGTATACCAATATTATATCTCAATTCATACAATATCCAAAATCAAAACATTAAAGTCATAGTCATACAAACATTAATCAGATTTCATATGTATTTCATCCAATAAATATACAGTTTGGAAACACACTGATATTTTTAAAAAATTGAATCCAACTGGTATGAAGTCTGTATATTACTAGTATCCTGAAATTATAATAGCCAATCAGTAATTCATATGTAGATGGTATCTGACTGGAAGAAAACATATGATATTATATATCATCAAGTACTTAAACACAAAAAAATTGTCCAAAAGTTAAAAAAAATAACATGTAATTCTAAAAAAGTAGAAGGTGCAATCAACTATCTCAAATTTCTTGTCCGTGGTCTTGGTGTAGGATAATTTGTGGTATCTGGAACATGTTCTTTTGCTATGCGAGGTCCACCAAATTTGCTAGCAACCGTACCAGTAACTTCACTCTCACTGATCGTGCCATCCTCATTCTTTATTTTTCCATAATGCCATAGGATTGTGGCATACCTTTGACGCTGGTACTTTGCATCGATATCAACAGAATGCATATAAAAAACATCATTACTGATGTATTCAGCAAATAGACATGTGTACAAACCACAATTACTGAAAAAAAATTGAAAGAAAAAACATTTTAAGAAATAAATTAAGTTACCTTTTCTAATGAAAACAGTAAAGTATAGAAATACATACTTGGAACTATCTTCTTGTTGAGGAACATGCATCATATGCTTGATATCAAGTGGAGCATGAACTTCATCAGTAGAAGTTCCTTCAACCAATCTGGGACTCTTTCGAGGCGTTTCAATGGGTTTCTTAGACATGATTTTGTTGAAGAGCTTAATTGGACGAACGATTGTGAAAATGGTGTAGTTGGCTGGTGAGAAAAATGAGAGAGACAAGGTGAAAGTGGGGTAGCGGGGGTGATGGCGTGTAGATTTGAATAGGCGTGGGTGGAGGGTGGTGGGATTGAGGTATGGGAGGTTTGGAGTGTAAGAGTAAACAAGGAAGTCTAATCTATGTAAATCCCTTAATATGTGTAACTGATGATTTCAGTTTTAAAAAAGGAACTGAAATCAAATTAATTAAATATTATTAATTAATAATATAAAAATATAAATAGATTAATCATTTATTAAATAAATTGAAATTGATTTTTAAATTAAATTAAATTTAATTGATATGTCATAACCCGTAAATAAACTGTTATAAGTAAGAATTGTTTAAAAGTATGTTTAAAACCCGTAAAATTTACTCTTAAATGTGTATATGGCGTGAATTTTCCTATTTTAAAAATAAAGAGTTACAACTATAATAAAAGAGATTGTAAATAGCTAGAGAGATTGTATTTTTCTTACTTAGTTACGATTGTTTTAGTTTGAATATTAGATTTTGAATTAAATACTGTAATTTTGAATTGAATGCTCTATTTCTTAATTGAATATTTTAGTCTTGAATTGATATCGTATTCTTTGATTTGAATAGGGTATAGTTTAACTTTTTTATAATAACATTTCACTATAACGATTTGATTTTTTTATGGTCATAGGCTATGACTCATAGTTATAGAGGAAAGTCAACTGGTATTTCCCTTTTTTTACATTAACACACTTGTTTTTTTTAATGGTTAAATTGGTTAACAAATACATTCTGTCTATTTGGTACACAAAATCATTAAACTAGTTTTTGCATATATTTGTTAAAGCCATCTAAGATAATATCTAAACGTTAAATATCAGTATACACGTATATAACATCACTTCACTATAGCAATCATAATTTTTTTAGACAAACGCTACTATTATACCGAGATTTGACTATAGTTTTAAAGTAAATATTGTATTTATAATTAAATTGAATTATGTAATTTTAAATATCGAAGCTAAATTTTAAGGAAAATGATAGATTATGAAAATCTATCTTTTGACCATACATTTATATGTTTCCCAGAAATAAATAGAATCAACTTATAATAAATAAGCCTAGTAGTCGAGAAGAAGAATATCTTAGACCTAGGGGTGTGTTTGGTAGTAAGAATCTAGAAGATGTTTTTTTTTTTTTTAAATAATAAATATTTTTTTTACTTATTTTCTAGAATTTAATAAGTAAGCAAATGATATTTATCTCAAGAAAATTGATTTGTAATATAGCAAAACATTACGAGGATAGGAAAGGGAGCATTTGGTGGGCGAGAATGAAAATATAAACTTGGAATAAAACTTGTTCCTTGCTTCCATTAGGAAAATAGTTTTACTCATTTTATAGATTTTTTTTTAGAGAAATGTTTTTGATCAACAAAAGATGGAATTGAAAAATATATTTTTAAAAGCGAGTTCCTTAAAAATGAGAAAAAATGACTTTTCTTGTAGAAGTAGGAAAATCAAATTCTACGAGTGCCATTCAATTTCTCTTCATCCTCAAACACACCCAACCCCACCCCAACCCCCTATAACTTCCTCCTCCACATACCTCCATATCACAATTGCAGATTCAGAATTTTAAAAGAATGTGCGCATTATTACTAAGAGGTGAATTTAAAATGTAACTTTTGATTGATTTCATTTTTAGGTTTTGATCATTGAACTTGTTAAACTTCTAAAATTATACATTCAAAATAAATTGTTATCTTCTAAAACGATATTTTTTTAACATATGTAGCTACATTCTATGTTGAAAGTATTGGAATCGATTTAACTCATTGATTATAGGTTATACAATTCACTATTACCTGTTTCAATGTACATTTGATTTAATCATATAAAATTCTATTGTGATTAAAGAAAAATAGGAATTTCAATGTGACTTAC
This sequence comes from Solanum lignicaule, assembly GCA_029582545.1. Taxonomy (NCBI): domain Eukaryota; kingdom Viridiplantae; phylum Streptophyta; class Magnoliopsida; order Solanales; family Solanaceae; genus Solanum; species Solanum lignicaule. Next base: position 11,287 of record JAJOOF010009789.1, on the reverse strand, counting down.
TCGAAAATTTTATAAAATTAAATCAAATAAAGAAATTAAAAAAGGAAAAAATGAATTTAATTAAAATGCAAGATGTTCTACCAATAACAACTTAGAGAAGTGTTACCTAGTTTTATAAAGAAAAAAAAAAATCAAGATAGACATAATATTTGAACTTCTCATTCAGTTTAACCATTTGTTTGTTAATAGTAGACAAAAGAAATAAAAGAAAATTGGGTTTATCATTTCGAAACTCTTGGTTGAAATTGTATAGTATTTGAACACATCTAGAATGTCTAATAGTACTTTTTGTCCTATCTAGGCCGTGGAAGTTCACTTTGTAAAGGACATGCTTACAGACATCCTCAGCAGGTTATCCGTGCGATCTCTTTTTCGATTCAAATGTGTTTTAAAATTCTGGAAAACATTGATCAATGAACCACACTTCAGAAGGAAGCACCTCAATTATGCCAAGAATGACCAAAGTTCCCAAAAGATTCTCTTTTATCAATTGCACCTTGAGAAAGGTATCTTTTCCATTTATTGCGGTCCTTTATCATCGGTTCAACGGGTTGAGAATGTACGGGAACTAGGCTGTCCTTTAAATTTTAAACCACGATATTGCAAAGTCTATTGTTGTTACGATGGGTTATTTATTCTGAGAGTTTATGAAAATATAGTTGAACGCCACATTCTTTTGTTATGGAATCCCTCAACAGGAGAATCAAGTGTACTTCCCACTCCAGAATTTCCGGTGAAGGAATTTTCTTGTTTGGGAATCAGCTTTTGACTCTACTACTTGCGATTATAAAATACTTAAAATTGAGGAGAATGAAAATGATCGGTGCAAAATACCCGATGAAATTCTCACACTAAAAAGTGGTTTATGGAGAAAAAATGATGCTCATCCTCATGTGATTCACAATATGGTGTATGGTATGCATTCTTTGGCATATACACATGGAGCCTTTTATTCGGTTGGTATTTCAAGAAATTATTTCGTGGTTTCATTTAATATCTGTCATGAAGTATATGGAGAGATATTCTTGCCAGAGCAAATATGCTTGATGAACAGTGTTAATATTGGCATTTCGGCAATGGAAGGAACGCTTTGCGCTTATTGTAACGTGTATCATCAGGGAAACCACACTTTTAAGTTATGGGTGATGAAAGACTATGGTCTCAAAGAATCTTGGAGTTCAATATTTACTATGGTAGATCCCGATATTCGTATACCTGTGTCGAAATATAGGTTTGCAACGTAACGTAACTGATGACGTGTTATTTTGGTGCTTACATTTACGATGTGGAGACAATGCATTCAGGACACAGAGAGGGTCCTTTACATTATCGGCAGGAGGTATCGCTCAGAAAGAATTCACTTTTACAGAAAGCTTAATCTCTCCAAGATTACTTACTTAGCATTTGCTTTTGTATGATTGATTTACTTTTTCGTTCATCTTGTTAGAACCTCTTTTTATTAGTTTATTTATCGCTCGCAAACTATTTTGTTTCAAGTTATGAATTATATTGAAGTTATATAATACAGTCTCCTTTTTAAAATATTTGTGACTTTTTATAAGAAAGTACTATCTCTTTTGATTGGATACCATAGCCAATATAATGAAGATATAATGAAGAGGAGTTCACTATTTATCTGTGAGTTTTGTGAAACTAAATTTATATTTACTAAGCAAGTTATTGTTAGCATACAAATTTAATATCTCAAAAGAATGATCAAATTTATTATTTTCCATAATTTCTATATTATTTGATAATATATTTTGAGAACGTGCGTTGCACGTTTGTCTCCTAATTGACATTAGAAAAGTTAAATTATATAAGTAAATATATCATAGTGGAGCGTACATATATTCATCGCTAAGTTCAAAGCTAAGTCCTTTTGTATGTAAGTTTGACATAGGAATATAACTATTCACAAAATATAGCATCAAAATCTTATGTCAGATGTTGGAGGTTTGATATTTTTAAAGCTTCATGAAGAAAAATCTTTTATTATATCAGAGGAATTAATATATTTTAATTACTAAATGTAAGTTTTAATAATCAAAAAAGAAATTGGCCATAAAAAAGATACGTTTAAAGAAAAATATTACAAAATGTCTAGGTGGTGTAACATTAGATTTATAGAAAAAATACAAATTCAAACGAAAAAGAAAGAAAAGTAAATAAAGACATGACATCCATAATAAAAAACATTACATTGAAATATATAGACAATAATATTGTCATATTAATTGAATAACATTTTGTTAGAAGTTAACTTGCTATAGACAAAATGTTTCATATGTATGAAAAAACTAACATCATGAAAAAATAAATAGAAAAGAAAGCATGACTATGTTAAAAATACAAATACATTATATTTCTTGAACTATATATTAAAGGATCAGTATATAAAAAATTAAATATGAATTCTAATACAATAAAATTCAATGTAACATTTGCACTAATTTTTACTTTACATTATTTTTTTAATTTTATTTTTACTTGTGCACTAATTTTTGTACCTCTCTGTAATAGTTAAGTACATGGATTTTATAAACATTTGAGATTACATATAAAAAGAAGAAAGTACAAACATGTTGTTTTAAAAAGATAAATGATTATCAAACAACGAAAAATACATAACTATAAATCTTTATCAAAGACTTACTCTTTTACGGGTCTAGTTGTGAAAATATTCTGCGGATTTAACATGCTTAATTACCCTCAAAACAATTAATTATAAATATAAATTGGGATTACCTTGATTATATTTATATTCTAAAGATAGAAGAAATGAAGAATATAAAAATATAGTAATCAATTACGAAATTATATTTAAAAACTCAAAAGGATGGAGATATGAAAAATAAAATTCACTTACAACTTCATATTGGAGAATATTCATCTTGTAACTATGATAATTTACATATTTCTCAACAAAAAGAAGATGATTATGCATAAAATTTTAAAGAATACAAATAAATGAATCAGTAAGAATTCTTACAATTACAAATTGGTAATGAAAATTTTACAAATAATGTAGACTAACCTAATGTAGAATGAAAGATGAGCACAAATTTAAATGAAAGAAGGAAGTATACATAATGTTGTGTTAGTGTCTTTGATAGACTTTTCATTACCCCTCCACTTATTTTACAAATTAAAATTGAAGGTTATTAGACTTTTCATTACCCACATTTAAGATCTTGCATTAAGTCGAGGTACATGAATATATGATTGTATTAAGTCGAGGTACATGAATATATGTTTGCATTAAGATCTTGGTTGATGCATGCATTTAAATATAACTATTACTTAATATTTAATTAAATAAATATATATTAATATTTAATTTATTTTAGGAGTAAGATAAGGGTAAAATGGTAATCCAACTTTGAGGTTAAGAGCTTCACACTTAAAATAATATATGAGATATATGATATATGATATGATTTTACGGTTAATACTCCCACTATTCTATATTAACTGAATTTGTGAGGCAATACATACTTATTAAGAAAAGCATTTAAAGACATAAGTAGTGCAATTTATCTCCTAGAAATATTAAACTTCATTAAAGAAAATGACAAATAGGAAAAAAATATCAAACATTCATCTTGAACTTATAGTTGTTTGATTAATAGTCTTAATGGCAATGGCCTTAAGCAAACAAACTGTTATGAGAGACTTTTGTCTAGGTTTTTAAAAATGTAATGATAGTACCTCAAATGAAATTTACTGCTAATTAAATACTAATAACTTTTTTGAACAAAAAAGTTAACTAGTAAGCAATATATTATACTTATTCTAAAAGTTTTAGTGGAAATCTCCAAGACAAAAGTTGAATTACGAAAGATATTTGTGCTCTTATCAATTCCAAACAAGATGACTACAAACTAAGATTTATTTGACGCGTACCAAAGGTAACCTTTGTCTAACCACCAAGTTTTTATTGATCTCTCCAAAATTACTTATGTACTAGTTAATTTACCTACATTTTGCGCGATCATTTAATATAATAGTAACTTTTTTATGTGATCCTTCTATATATTTATTATTTTCTTATATATGATCAACACATTTTCAATTTATCAAAAGTCGTGTTACAAACTCTTATTCTTATAATTTTGTATATTGCTTGTTAGTATATCTTTTGGTTAAAAAAAAGACTTATTACTAATTAATGATCACTAAATTTAATTTGATGTAGTATCGTTAGATTTAAAAGTATATATCATAACTTATATAAATGTACAACTACATAGAAGAACAATCTCATATACTATTCTCTTTGAAAAAAAAGTAAGAAATTATAAAATTCAATCAATACAAACCAATTAATAAAGTGATCAACTTATAATTAAAATGAGAGTCAAATACTTAAACTATCAAGACCAATATTATAGTCTACAAGATATGAAATTGAGTTAACCTATTAATGTATATAGACAGGAGAAACCACTTTAAGGTATTTAATCATTGACGGAGAAATATTGAATTAAGAATTTTAATAATTTATTTACCTATTTTATGATAATGATTTTCTTACTAAGATTATATTTTTGGTAGATTTTTAATATTGATAGATTTGGTATAATTTTGACTTCTGGTCAAATCTAATGCAATTCAATGAACATGAACATGGAATGTCATTTACAAAATTTCCAAATATAATCTTGTAAAAATGCCTCACACTAACGATAAAAATCCTTCCTTTGACTCCAGTATCAAGAAGTGATTTTTCTGTATCAATTTATATCCTCTCATCATTTTAAAAGTAAATGTCTACTCTATTATAAATTCAAATTCTCATTATCAACCATCTCTATCACATTCTTTATCTGTCAAACATATTGTTGATACAATGGGAAGACTGTTTCTTGTTTATTATGATGAATATCCGAAAGAGGATTTTGTCCATTGTATTATATGCAAAATCCGAATTGGATTTGTCAATAAATTCATTGATTACATAGACGACTATGGGATTACATCGGTCTTTCATAACGTGTTTAATGTGCAAGTGGATGCAGAGAAATATCATAGAAAAGTTAATGGAAATACCGTAGTTGATACTTACTCTGTCAAATGTGGAATGCTGCTAGGGATGAAACTTATTGTAGTCCCTTATAACAATCAAATTGAGAATATTAGAGAAGGAAGATTTTTGATGAGCGCGTTCCAACTTGTTTATTGGAATAATAAGCTAATGTTTGTTGACGAAGATGAAGAAGAAGAAGAAGATGATGGAGGTGCTAATGAGCACGATCATGATCAAGGTGGAGAAACAGATGAACAAGATCATCATAACGATGGAGATGTTAATGTACATGATGATAATGATCAAGATTGAGGCTCCAACAAACTAAATGAAGATGTTGATCATACAATATAGAGAATAGTTGATCTAAATCAAGACATCAAGATTACTTACTTAGCATTTGCTTTTGTATGATTGATGTACTTTTTCTCTCATCTTGTTAGAACCTCTTTTTATTAGTTTATTTATCGCTCGCAAACTATTTTGTTTCAAGTTATGAATTATATTAAAGTTATATAAATACAGAATCCTTTTTAAAAAACATTTGTGACTTTTTATAAGAAAGTACTATCTCTTTTGATTGGATACCATAGCCAATATAAGGATTATAATGAAGAGGTGTTCACTATTTAGCTGTGAGTTTTGTGAAACTAAATTTATATTTACTAAGCAAGTTATTCTTAGCATAAAAATATAATATCTCAAAAGAATGATCAAATTTATTATTTTCCATAAATCTATATTATTTGATAACATATTCCAATCATAGGCTTTGACTCATATTTATTGGCATTTATTTTACGGTTAATACTCCCACTATTATATATTAACTCAATTTGTGAGGCAATACATGCTTATTAAGAAAAACATTTAAAGACATAAGTAGTGCAATTTATCTCCTAAAAATATTAGACTTCGTTAAAGGAAATGACAAATATGGAAAAAATATCAAACATTAATCTTGAACTTATAGTTGTTTGATTAATAGTCTTAATGGCAATAGCCTTAAGCAAGCAAACTGTTATGAGAGACTTTTGTCTAGATTTTAAAAAATGTAATGATAGTACCTCAAATGTAATTTACTGCTAATTAAATACTAATAACTTTTTGAACAGAAAAGTTAACTAGTAAGCAATATATTATACTTATTCTAAAAATTTTAGTGAAAATCTCCAAGACAAAAGTTGAATGACGAAAGAGATTTGTTCTCTTATGAATTCCAAACAAGATGACTACAAACTAAGATTTATTTGACGCGTACCAAAGATAACCTTTATCTAACCACTAAGTTTTTGTTGATCTCTCCAAAATTACTTATGTACTTGTTAATTTACCTATGTTTTGCACAATCATTTAATATAATAGTAACTTTTTTATGTGATCCTTCTATATATTTATTATTTTCTTATATATGATCAACACATGTTCTATTTATCTAAAGTTGTGTTACAAACTCTTATTCTTATAATTTTGTATATTGTTTGTTAGTATATCTTTTGGTTAAAAACAAAGACTTATCTATCTATCTATACTACCTTAAAAGCATGAACTTCCTAATTTGAATGTTAAATTACTATAATATCCCCAACTTAAAACACTAATTTTTAGTATATATTATATATTTAATATTATATTTAGTTACGCTATATTATATTAAAGCATACACCTTTTCACATTGATGGGAAGTGACTTTTCCGAAGGGTTGTGACTTCTTTATAGAGTTGTGACTTTTTCGACATGTTATGACATTTTCGAAAAGTTGTTATTTTTCTAAAGGGTTGTGACTTATCTGAAAAGACACGATAAGAACCTTTTCATACTATCCTTTGTGGTCTTTAAATAGAGGGGGTTTCTCACACTTTTAAACTACGAATTTTGTAAGTTTTCTATTCGTCTTCATAAAACAAGACACATTGTGAGAGTTGTTCAATTATGCAATTACAATATTTTTTGTGGGTAAATTAGATAGATCAACAAAAATTGATGCAACAAGGAGAATGAAATAATTCAACTTCAAACGAGAAGAGTATCTTGATAATTAATATGTACTCATTTTCATAGCCATAAAATATACTTCTGCAGCATCTTCTACTTGACAAGAAGATCAATGATTTTCCGTTGCACAAACTACAACTTGGTGTTCAGAATTTGAAAAAGTCCAAAACTGTCGGAGAAAAAGTATTTGACCAAAAACTTGTTTGAAGAGTCCAAGCTACATTTAATAAGTAGTCTTTCGTTTCCAATTTATTTAGAGTACTTTTATTTTTATTTAGTTTAATATAGAATGTTTTTTTTCATGGGGTGGGGGCACATCTTTAAGACCAAAAAGTTAAAAGACATTTTTATTTATGCTACATATGATCCTTAAATTAAAAATCTTCTTTATTTTTTTAAATTTCAAATCAAATTAAAATTAGACCAATCTATATCTATCATTTTGTATCTATGTAACACCCCAAATTTTTTTTGAGCTAAGACTCGAACCATCCTTCATTGTGAGTAGGATTTTACCGAGGAATTTAAAGTTTCTTAAGTGTTAAGTTCACTAGATGTAGCACCTTGAGTTCCAAAAAGAACTAAATTGGAAATAGCAAAATCTGAAATTTTGCAAGTAATTCTTAAGTTATGAGTTTGGGTCAACTTCAAACGACCATAACTGTTAGTAAATGATGATTTAGGTGGGCTACAAAATAGAAAATGAAAGGTCTTTGAATTATCTTTCCAACGCCACCGAGTTTGCTAAGTTTCGAGGTCGGATGAGTGAGATATGTCCTTTTGAAGTCAGGCTGTCCAAATTAGGAAAGTTACCCGAAAATAGTAAGGGGTATTTTGGTCTTTTCCTTACCAAATCATATTTAGTTCATTTTTAGTAAGGTTTTAAGGTCTAATCCTATTAGGTTCAGTTTTATAATCCTAATATACGCATAGGGTTTTAGTTGCAAGTTCAAAAGAGAAAAGAGGAGAAAAGAGGAAAGGATCAAGGCGTTTGTCAAGGTTCTTGAGTTTTGTTGCGGATTTTCGCCATGGGTTTAATCCCTAAGAGGTATGTAAGCTTCCATAGTGTTGGGTTCATTCACCCACATGCCAATCATGATTTATTCAGCGTAATTTCGTTCTTGAAATTTAAGGATTTAAGTTTTTGATGAGTTTTTGATAAGTGTTCCTGAAGTTTCCTTATCGAATAAGTTTTGATGTAAGATTTTACTTGGGTCAACTTTAAACGACCATATCTCTTACAATATAAAGACTTATGTGAGCCATAACCTATCCAATTAAAGGTATTTGAGTCTACTTTCCAACGCCACCAATTTCGCGTCAATCCAATTTATGAGTAAAAAGTTATAACTATTTTAGTAACCTGTACAATGCTGTTACGAATTAGCCGATGGGAAAACATTAAAAAGGGTTATTTTTGTTTTTTTTACATCCAAGAAAACCCTAAAAGAATTTCTTGACTAATAAAAGCGTCAGATTTTCATCTTTTAATCCATGATTCTCTTCTATCTCAAACCCTAAGGAAAAATCAAAGTAGAAGACTCCATTCAAGATTCTTTCAATCTTTTTCAAGATTCTTCCAATCATTTTCAAGATTCTTCTTCAAGGTGAGTGTTTCTCCAAGAATTTCATTCTTTTCAACTCAAATTCCTCCATACAATTATGAATCACTAATGAAAATCATAATTCTTGGCCATAGAGATTTCAAGAAGCTAATTCAAGAATATCAAGAAAGGTTTTCTTGATCGTTTACCTTCAAGCTAGGGTTTCAAGGCTTCTAATCAAGTTCTTCTTCAAGAACTTTGTTCTTTCAGGTATGTAAGGCTATCATAGTGTTGGACTAGTTTGTACTCACGCCCTACATCTACTTTCAGATCAATAAAAGAGTAGTCTATGATTTTCCCCTAGATTTGAGTAATCTCAAGAAAGGTTTTCTTGATCGTTTACCTTCAAGCTAGGGTTTCAAGGCTTCTAATCAAGTTCTTCTTCAAGATTCTTCAAGAACCTTGTTCTTTCAGGTATGTAAGGCTATCATAGTGTTGGACTAGTTCGTCCTCACACCCTACATCTACTTTCAGATCAATAAAAGAGTATTCTATGATTTTTCCCTAGATTTGAGTATTCTTGAGATAATTTTATTTTGAGTTCTTGAGTTCATGTTTATTTTAAAAATTCCATTCCTAATTATTGAGTTTGTATATTTTTATTGAGATCCTTGAGTTGATTTGTTCATGTCTATAATTCAGCATGAACCCTATTTTGAGTTATAAATATTGAGAAGTTTTTCAAAGCCAACACTTGAGTTTTAAACAGAGTTTTGAGGAAGCAAGTATGAGAATGAGAAGAGTCGTATACACGAGTTCCATATTGGTATGTAGACCCTCGAGTCAAGTCGTTCATTCCCATAATTCCGCATGAACTTCATAATTTGAGCATCTTTAAGAGGAGTAGTATCTTCAAGTTCTAAGTCTTGAATATTGAGTTCCTAATCCCTTTTGAGATTTTATTCCTAATCATGGGACTATTACTTATTACCCATGGAGTCCTTGAGTTGATTTGTTAATGCCCATAATTCCGCATGAACCCTATGAGTTGAACATTCTTGAGATGAGTAGTATCATGAAGTCCATGAGTTGAGTTGTTCATGCCCGTAATTCCGCATGAACCCTCTGAGTTGAGCATTCTTGAAATAAGTAGTATCATTGAAGTTCTTGAGTTCTGAGTTTTTGAGTTCCGAGTATTGAGTTCTTTGTATGGTTATTGAAAACCTAGAATTGAGTCGTTCACGTCCATAATTCGGCATGAACCTTATTTTAAGAAGTCTTTTTACAAATTGTTTTAAAACTTGTTTTAAAGACTTGAGTACTTAGTTGAGGAAGAGTAGAGCTGAGTTCATTTTCTTTAAAATGATATATGGGAACTAAGTATTTCCAAAAGATTTTTGAGTAATAATCTCAAAACACAGAAAGAGTTATGTTTTTAAACATATGAGCTAGATATATTTTGGGAGTAGTATTGAGCACCGATATGGGGGAGAGTTCTAACAACTCACAACCCCCATAAACCATGTAGCCAACGTGGATAGAAGGGGTCATACTTTTTAGATGATTACTTAATGCTTTTAGCATAGACTAGTGGATCCACTTAGTTGAGGCGTTCTATATCCCAGAAAGTTATAGGACAGTTCTGGCAGCGTGGCCGAGACGTTGTATCATCACATAGCTCATAGTGATGGTTGTCGGTTAGAGAAACTCCCACAGAGTTGTATTATATTTTATTATATATAAATTGAGTTGTTATTGTATTCTTCAATACACTGAGTTACTTTCTACTGTTTTAAAAGCTTTCCATGTATTGCATGTGTATTGTTGCTTTATGTTAAGTTGAGTATCCAGAGTTGAGTACCAACAGTCGAGTATCTTATTATTGAGTTGAGTCTTATTTCACTGAGTTGAATATCTTATCATTGAGTTGAACTATGTTTCTTATTCTTGAGTTGAGTTTAACATGAGTGAGTTGAGAGGAAGTAAGTATGTTTCCTTTTTATCAAGTTCAAGCTTATGTTGTGCTTTAGAATTCCCCTTACATGCTCGTACATTCCACGTACTGAGCCATTTGTCCTGCATCGTTTCATGATGTAGATACAGGTATTCAGGATCATCAACAGGCGTTTCGTTGAGGTCATGTGATATTCCAGTCAGCTTTGGTGAGTGTAACATCTCGCACCTAGAAACGACTATAAAAAGTTTAAAATATGAAAATATTGATTTTGGGAAGGAATAAGGAAATCTGGAAATTTTTGTCTAAGTTAAGAAAGTGAGTTTTGGCCATTTTCAAACGGCCATAACTCCTAGCTCATGATGAGTTAGGATCAGCTCTTGATATGGTTGGAAATCCCCTGGAGAGATCTTTCCAACGCCACCAAGTTTATGCGATTTCGACATCGTAGGAGTGAGATATGCCTTTCGAAAGTTGGGTTGTTGGATTGAGAAAAGTCCCAATCCGGATTTAGGGAAGGGCAAAGTAGTCTTTTCTCTAATTTATTTCCTAATTCGTTTTAGGGGTTTATTGGGGGTAAAAATAGAACTTAATTCAGTTTTGGAAAATTAGAATACGCTTATGTCACGACCCGGGAGCACCCCCAAGTCGTAACAAGGCGTACTCGACCCCGAAGGGGTCTTATACGAGCCACATAGTCATTCATTGCATTCAATAATGAAAATAGTGCGGAATAAAAAAAAACTTATTTACATCCACACATTT
>JAJOOF010009788.1:0-36157 GCA_029582545.1 Solanum lignicaule | reverse complement strand
AACTATGTCCCATTTTTCAGGGCATGTCAGTTCAAGTTTTGGGGTTAAATGAGTTTTTTTTTTTTTTTTTTTGACTCATTCGACTCAAATTCATGAATTATTACCAAGTTTTATACTAATGAGGGGTATTTTAGGCCCTACTTATCTTGTATGTAGTAATTCCATAAAAAAGAAAGTTTGATGGACTTGAAGCTTTAAAATATAGAAGCACATAGGCGAAAAAACTGGCATTCCATAGAAAATGATAGGCGTTTCACCGGCTAAAAATTGGATTCACCGAAGTAGAGCTACCTCAATACCATGGTTGTAATTAGAATGGTGCAATGCTCGAATAGTGATTTGCATATCCTAGCATATATGCTTCTACAAACAGTGGAGTTCCAAGCGACGAAGCGATTATCGTTCTACAACTCGGGATCGGTGTCCGCTGGTCCAGTAGAAGTCCCAATACGGAAGATGAAGGGCACGATGCAATTATGTAAATTAGTGCCTCATTTAGAAAGTTCAAAAGTCACAATGTAGATTTGTGTAATTATGTACCTTTATCTTCTTTTCAATTAGGGATAGGAGGAGAGACTTTTTTTGGTAGAAAAAATATTCAAATAGTCTAGTGAAGAACTTCTTAGCTAGTAGAGGAAGAAACCTCATATTTGAGTAGATAGACTAGGCCAAGTTCTATCCATGTATCAATCAATTTTGTTGTGATTAATCCTTTGCATGATAATCTATAACCTCATTAAGATTATGTATGGTTATTTTCTAATATCCGAATATTAGAAATTTGGTATTGTCACATATATTAAGAACTTAAAAGACTGTAAAATTCTTACCCTTTGATGAATTTTATCTTCTACATATTTTAAATTATAATATTTGTTCTTTGATATAATTAAATTCTCAATATTGAATGATTTTCATAGATTAGTCTATTATCATTTTCTCTATTGTTTGGTACATGCGTATGCAATATATAAGATACTCAATTTGATAACCTATTATTCATTATTTAGAAAGTGCCAACTAGTTTTCCTTGCTCTTTTATGTCATTGTCCATAAACACCCATAAATATGTCATAATAACATAATCATGTGAAATATATCAACCCCTGATATTCTCAAATGTGTAATCCTTAATTATTCTACAACTAGTAAATCATAAAAATATCTCATTAAGTTTTTCAAAACTTTTTAAATCATATCTAAAAACTGAAAATATTTTGAAATACATTATTTTAGAAAAAAAAAGGAACAACTAGAGAATTAAGATCAAACAAAGTTACATGTTTATTATTCTAGAGGGCACCAGCACGGAAAAAATATTGGGAAAAAATAATTTACAAGTAATTAGGAGAATCAACAAAATGTAACAAGTAGCAGTAGTTTTAATAATTGAGACTACCTAAATTTTTCGTCTATTAACCATTAACAAAGAATAGAAAAGTATTAATTGAAACATTTAAACTTTTCTTAATAAAAAATGTGAAAGGTTAAGCAGAAATATATATGTGAAAAATACCTGATAACAGCTATCTGTCTATATATGTCTATCTATTTGTCTACATGTTTGTCTCTCTGTCTGTCTGTATCTCTCTTTGTCTGTATGTTTGTCTATCTGTCTATCTGTCTATCTATATGTCTGTCTATCTGTCTGTCTATCTATCTATATGTCTATCTATTTGTCTGTATGTCTGCCTGTTTGTCTATCTATTTGTTTGTCTGTGTCTCTCTATATATCTATCTATCTCTGTCTCTCTCTCTCTCTCGCTATATATATATATATATATATATATTCTAACATCTCAATGCCCTCTGTGAAGGGTATTCTTAACAATAGAATCGTAAGAATTAGACATTCAATAATGCGAAGATTTGAATAATAAGCTTTTCACAAAACAATATTGAAGATTCTTTTGTGAATGTTCAATGTGGATCATCATATATATCACTTATTCACGCAAACATATGTAGATGGTCAATGAAATAATTTATTAGTTAAATGCAATAATGTATATAGTTATTTAAATTTGATGAAGTTCAATCATGTAATTAGTCGTATCTCACTAATATTACCTTATCGACGATATTTATTGTGTATTTTTCTTGTCATCCAACCAAATGTGCTTTCCACTTGTATTCCACATTAAACTCTCATATGAACATGTGAAGCGAACAACCACATTTTATTTCTTAGAACTTTTTTTTGTCTATTAATTTTTATTTTATAAGTTATAACATAATATATGATGTTTTCGTTGTTGGCTCTCATATTTGACTTCTCAATTGACTATATACATAAAACAAAGATAGTTATTTGATTATCCATAGTTAACTCAGAAAGGTTTCCTCTTCTTTTTTTTTTACCAAAAAATAAAAAAACTAAAATTAAAGAGTATATTCTATCTGTGAAAACATATATATAATCACCTGTTTATCTTACGCCCAACAAAGATATAGTTCATATACTTGTAAACGATTTTCAATGTATTGAACCAAACATGATTCGTCCAAGGAAAAATAATAATACCATGTTATCACATATATAGAGGCGGTATAATAATATGAAAAATTATTGATCGAAAGTTAATATAAGGAAAGATGAAAGATAGATATAATTAATGTAATAACCATGGGAATTCATAATAATATAACTAAAAATGTAAAAGAGTGCGAATAAGGTTTGCAATAATTAGTAATAACTAAGAGAATTTATAATGTTATAACTAAATAATTAATGTGCAATAGCTGAATTTGTAATAAATTTTATACTTACATAAATAAATAGGAGTTATATTTAATGTTAATATTTTTTTTTATAATTATTATATTTTAATTTAGTGTAGGGACAAAATGAAAATGTCTATTCCATATTACTTAATATAAAATTTATTTTCTAAATGATAACTTTTAAATGATTCATACATATTCACATTTGTGAGTTTATTTTTAAAAAAAAAAAAACTCAAAACATTTTAAAATAATATATTTTGAAGTTAGAAGATCTTGTTAACTTGATAATACATTTGTGACATATATAATACTTTAATTTAAATACAAATAACTACCCATACATATTTATCTTATAAAAATTAGATATTAAATAAATAATAAAAATTAAACTAATGCAAACTTAAACTAATGTTATTACAAGTCATATGAACATTTCTTCGCCTAAAATACCGAAATATTAAGAAACAGTAAATAAGTAAAACAAAAGGGCACTGTTTATATCATCATAACATTGATATATAAAGTCATTCTTTTGTCTTTGAGCATCAAAAAAATAAATCGTGACAATTTTGTAACTCTTGAGAAGTTTAATAATTTTGGAAAAAGATATTCAGAAACATATATCTACATCACAAGAGAAATTGTTAACAAAAACAAATGAATTTAGACTACATCATGTTGACTTCATGTATTCAAAAATTACATACTAATGTATATATTAACCAAAGAAATAATTATTATATCATCAAAATGGTTTTCCTCAAGTACTCTAGGTTAAGGAATATACCCTCTTACGATAGAACAATTTACTTTATCAGAATAGTGGTACCTCATATTCCGCTAAACTTCGAACTCACTCAACCACAATAAATCACAGGAAATTTCTGAAAATGTAAGAAGAAGAAGAGTAGAAGATTAAAAAAAATTGTGGTTGAAAAATGAGAGTAAGCCCCTCTATTTATAGTCAACAAAGGGTAGTATGAACAAGTATTTTTTGTGTCTTATCTGAAAAGTCATGACCCTTCCGAAAAGTCAGAACCCTTTGGAAAAGTCACAACCTAAGTAAGAGAGGGATATTATAGTAATTCAACATTCAAGTTAGGAGTTCATGCTTTTAAGGTAATATAGAATATAGATAGATATGTGCAGAATATCTAAATACATTGACTAGTAGAACTATCCATATTTAAATATTTTAGATGACATTAACCAAAACAAATGTTTGTATTAGAAGCAGACATTGCAAGTACACCTGAATTAATTATTCCAACTAAGAAAAAGTTGTAGTCCCAAGCTCAACATTTTCCATTCCAATCCCACAATATATATATAAAGGGGGTTTGAGGTAGCTACAAGAATAAAGTAAACCACATTCAACTAAAGAAATGGAAATTGAGAGAACCGCAGAAAATTTATAAAATTATAGTTTCGAGTCTCAATGTCAACGTTTAAGATCACTAATGGAGATAATGAGGAGATCCTGTCTTTATATGATCATAACACATGAAGTTAGAGGGAACTGAAGTAATAATACAATCATTTTATAGGTCTAGACACCATGTCACTATCTCTAGTTGTTAGACTTAGGTTGGGACGTTGAACCAGTACCAATATATTTGGAAGTGGCACTAATTAAGAGATTATGAAAAATTTTGGTAATCTAATTAGATACAGTTAGATCCTTATTTTTTATTGCTGATAGCATATGTTATAGAAAGTGATCAAAATCACATTAAATGAGTTAAAAGCTAGAGTTTGGAATGAAGAGAAGAAAATCAGATTATTAGAATGCATATGACAGAATGAAGGATCTTAGAATTACAATTGAATGAAACTTGCTTTGTTTTTCATATTACAAGTTTGTATGTTCTTAAATAACATTCTAATTTTCTAAATCTTAAAATAGAACTCTACTCAAAAGATCTCTATGATTAGTTATTCAAAATTTTCACAATGGAAAGATAAAAACCTACCATCATAAACAAAGTTCAACACTTACATCAATTGTCCCATTTTATTGATTTATAAGTATCATCTACCTTGACTTGTAAAGAAATAAGAACTTAAACAATTTAATATTTCAATCATAACCAATCCAAGGGCAAACTAAGAAAATATTAAGCGCAAAAAAACACTCAATAAACATAGAAAAAAAAGATCAAATTGATACCCTATGATCTACTAGCTAATGTCTATCTAGACAACCTATGATGACACGTAGTTTATGGGGCATGAGTAATCACCACTTGTCCACTAGGTGCTAAGAATAAATCCCATAGAATATTGATTATTATTACTTTTCTTAACATTCATGAGAGATGGGTAATCTCCACTTGTCTTAGCATTAGAATTCATGGGTAATCGCCGCTTTGCCTTATTATTAGAATAGCTCCTTAACATTGATTCATTTTAGGTGAGAAGACCTTTCAACCTTACAATATTTTGTGTGAGAAAACCTTTCACATTCATGTATTGAGTAATTATGTGAGAAATTTTCACAACAATCAACCAACATCAACATCATTTATGCTTTACTCTCAAAGCAACATATATCATATTTTATCAACTTCATAAGAACATGCATATTTCTATAATTCACCTTTAATGGTCCAAAACCCACTTCCAATCATCAATTTTTTGGAAAACATGGGTTAAGCATGGGTTAATGGAGATTCATCTTAAAAACATGGAATTATCTCATTTCATGCATAATAGTTCATAAGACAACAAGTATATCAGTATTGAAAGGAACCCATGACATACAAGAAAACCCTAAGTTCAATTGGAGATTTCTAACTTTGTAAATTGGGGAATTTAGGAACTCTATGAAGAAAAGAGCTCCATAGATGAAAACTATCATACCGTAAATTCCAAAAGCTTGAGTTCAATGGTGGAATTAGCGACTTGGCTTGAAATTCTAGATTTATTCTTCAAGCTTATAGAGAGAGAAATATTGGAGAGGATTAACATGTTCTTCTTTTAGGAATTTGAGAGAATGAATTAAATTAGGCGATTTTGGGGGTCAACATGTTTATATAGTGTTTCTAATAGAGGGTAAAACGTCATAGTATTGGGTTAGAATAATTAGGAAAGACCCAAAAGCCCTTTCAGAAAAATTAATGTCGACCTCTCCAACGACCCGACCTACGGTCCATTGGTCAGACCACAGACCGTCCTGGTTGGTCGTCAGTGAGTTTAGAAACCAATAATGTTTTACTCCCAACGACGCGCCCATGTATAGTCTGTGGGTTCACCTACGAGCCGTACATCTTGGCCATGGCTCTGGAAATTTGACTCTAAATTTTTTCTAAGTCTGGGACTTACCTACGAGACCTACCTATGACTCGTGAATAGGAAAACAGACCATCCAATGCTCGGCTTTTGCCCCTGAGCTGCCACCCTTCTATACCAATTGGTATAAGAGGGTGGCAACTCAGGGGTGAAAGCCTAGCATGGGCTGATCCCAATTTGAGGAATTATGAGGACAACATCCCCGGGGTTAAAATGCCTAGCATGGGTCATCCTCTTCTACCGCTGATCAGCTGGTCATTTGTATCATATGTCTTAAAAATTTTATAATGCAAAGAAAAGTAAAGAAAAAAATGTAACATACACGATTCCATAAGTATAAGCAAATGTGGTCTCTAATCCTTATTTATTGGTATTTGGTTTCACTTGAGCTCTCATTTTACATATGATTGTATTATGCCGTACATATTCAGTACATTCTTTCGTACTGACATCCCTTATTGGGGACGCTGCATTTCATACTACAGGTACAGGTACTCAACTAGTAGATCTCCCCAATAGAAGCACATGATACTCAGCGGTTGTTGGTGAGCTCCAGGTAGATTCGGAGCTTGACCGAGTCTTTACTATGCCTATTTCATAGTGATACAGTCATGGATTCCAGTAGAGGCTTTGTAGACATTGTAAAGCTATTATCTGAATTCATAGTTTCACTTGTAACATGTATCGGTTCAGCTAGTCAACATGTGTTGTATATGAAGCTTCTCATTAGTAAATATATCTGCATAGTAGTAGTTTACTTTCTCATCATAGGTGACTTGTAAAGCATGTGTTCATATGGTACTTGTCCGCATCACCTAGGGTTGGGGTGTGACAAAAGAATTGTTGTAAGTACTGGAACTTGACCATTTTGGAAAAATCAGACTAGCCATCCATGAAGCTACCTACAGACTGTGTGTTAGTCCATGTGCCATTGGTCGCATTGTTGGTACTTGCACCAGATCCTAGAAAAATGGAAATTTCCTGTATTTTTGAATCCAAGGTTTTACATTATTTACCCCTTGGGAACATTCACCCTTGAATGAGATTCATGACATCATAAGGACGGTAGGAACTTAATCTAATAGCCCAACATGAATGCAATTCTTATAAGTGCACATATCCGACGAGGAAACATCATCTCCAAGGTAAAGCATGTTCAAAACATCATATCATGATATCTATATGCAAATCATACTCAAATACACATAAACATGAAGAAATCAATCAAGTTAACTCATTTTCTCAAAATTTAAGTTTTTCATGAATAATGCTTAATGCAGAAATCATTAGAATATCTAAGACACATGAAATCAAAAGAGTAAACCATGAGGAACTAAATACCTCAAGCTAGAGTAGGGACAGAGGGAAGGAGAATAAGATAACAGGACATCATATCGGCCTCGGCCTCCCAAGTAGCACCCTCAACTAACTATTTCCTCCAAAGAACTTTTACGGAAGCAACTTCTTTATTTCTCAACTACATAACTTGCCGGTTTAAGATCTCAACCGAGACTTCCTCATAAAAAAAGATTCTCCTTAACTTCCAAACCTTCTAAGGGAACTATAGATATCGGGTCTCCAACACATTTCTTCAACAAGGATACATGGAAAACAGGATGCACCGATGCAAAGTCATTAGGAAAATTAAGTACAAAAGCAACCTTACCAACATTCCTCAAAATCTAATGTGGGCCCACATAACGAGGACTAAGCTTCCATTTCTTTCCAAATATCATTACTCCTTCCATGGGTGAAATTTTCAATTAGAACCAATCATTCACATCGAACTCAAAATATCTTCTTCTAACATCATCATAGGAATTTTATCGACTTTGAGTCATTTTCAACCTTTCTCTAATAAGCTGAACTTTCTACCTAGCCTCATGTAAGAATGCAAATCTATCAAAGTGACTTCAGCCCCTTCAAACCAACCTATAGGAGATCTACACCTCCTACAATATGGAGCCTCAATGGAGCCACACAATACTTGAGTGATAGCTATTGTTGTATGCAAACTCAATCACAGGCAAGGGATCATCCCAATCACCCTTGAAGTCAATTACACATGCTCTAAACATATCTTTCAATGTTTGAATAGTATGCTCTGCTTGCCCATCAGTTTGCGGATGAAAGGTTGTACTAAGCTTAACAGGAGTACCAAAACCCTTTTGGAAAGATTTCCTCTCAAATGCAACTTACGATAATACTCCACTGAATAAAAAGTATTGACGAGAATGAAATGATCTAATTTCATCATTCCATCTACTATAACCCAAATCGAATCATGTTGTCGCGGGGTGCGAGGTAAACCAACAATGAAGTCCATGTTCGAATCTTGCCACTTTGAAGTAGGAATGCTAATATCTTGAGATAAACCCCCTAGCTTTTGATGCTCAACCTTCACTTGTTGACAATCAGGACACTTAGCTACAAATTTCGTAATAATATTCTTCCTTATCCCATTCCACCAATATGTCTCCCGCAAGTCACTGCATATCTTTGTGGCGCCCGGGTGAATGGATTATCGAGATCTATAGGCTTCTGATAAGATTTTTCCTCTCAAGTCATCAACATTAGGTACACAAATGACCTTGATAGCTAAGTATACCATATCTCTCTTGGGAGAAAGCCTCTATAGACTTTTTAAGCACTGCTTCCTTCAATTTAACCAAAGTTGGATCACGACCTTGCTTGGATTTCACATCTACCACAAAAGACGATGTTGAACCATCGTGAACCATAACACCACCTTTCTTAGAGTTAACTAACTGAACACCCAATCGGGCCAATCTATGAACATCTCGAACCAACTTCTTTTTATCATCCTGAATATGAGAAACACTACCCATTGATAACCGACCAAAAGCATCCCCCACCATATTTGCCTTGCCATTGCCGGAGTGATACAGAACACTCATGTCATAATCCTTTAGTAACTCAAGCCACATTCTTTGGCGAAGATTTAGATCTTTCTATTTAAACATATATTGCAAACTCTTGTGGTTGGCAAAGACATCTACATGAACACTATACAAGTAATGCCTCCAAATCTTTAAGGCTAAACCAACCACCGCCAGTTCAAGGTCATGGGTAGGATAGTACTTTTCATGAATCTTAAGTTTCCTTGAACCATAGTCAATAACTTTCCCATTATGCATAAGGACACACCCTAACCTAATTCTCGAGGTATCAAAATGAACAAAAAATTCATTGGTTCCTTCCGGTAGAGTCAACACCGGAGCGGAGGAAACTCTATCTTTCAATTCTTGAAAGCTCTTCTCACATTTTTATGACCATATGAACTTAACCTTCTTTTAGGTCAATGCCGTCAATGGAGAGGTAATCGCAGAAAACACTTCAACAAACTTCTATAGTAACCAGCTAAACCCAAGAAACTTCTAATATCTGAAGGGAATAGAGGTCTATGCCAACTCTTAACCGCATCCGTCTTCTTAGGATCTACCTCAATACCCTTTACCATAAACAATATGACCAAGAAAAGCCACGAACTTTAGCCAAAAAATACTACAAAGAGTTGTTGGTCCTTGAGGACTTGCAACGCAATCCTCAAATGATTAGTATGCTCGTCTTCACTCCTTAGATAGATCAATATATCATCAATGAACACAATTAAAAACATATCAATGTATTATCTAAACACCCAATTCATCAAATCCATAAATTCGTTTGTGGCATTACTCAAACCAAATGATAATATACCGTGAGTTTACGGTCTTTCTGCTGTGTTTCACTATGTGAAGAGATTGTGGGAAACACACATACCCTAGTTTCTCTCTCATATTGATAACTCAAAGTTTGAATCTTGCTTACTTGTTACTTAATCAACAATCTATTACTTGCTTATGAACCCCCCCCCCCCAACATCTTTACTTGCTTTTCTTGGAAATAGTTTAACTAAACGGATATAATAGTGAGTTAGGTTTAAGTCTGAATCATATTCCTGGTGGGATCGACCTCAACCTACAAGTTGGGTTCTTTATTTGACAACGATTGCTTATACTTCTTTAGGGAGGTGTAATTTGATCGTATTAAATTTTGGTGCCACGTCCGAGGAATAAAACTTTTAGATTAAGTTTAACTACATTATTGAACTTTATTCAAGTATTTCCTGATTTTACATTTTCTTTTTTTTTAAGTTTCTACTCTAGTATATGCCAAGTACACGAAGTCGAGGCAAACCTTTGACAACCTACGATCCATAATTAAATAAGATTTTGAGGAGAATGAATAACCAAGGGGTTTTAAACAATCCAATCAGAGAGGGTCTAGGTGATGGAGTTAAATTTCAGCCTCCTGGGTTGTTAATGTGCATGCTCAGGTTCATGGTGGTAATCTAATTATAGATGCAGAAAGGGTGCAGAATCTACGAGCATCAACTTTGCGTGATAACAACAGGGTTGACTTTAATACAGTTGAATCAGAAGGGCCCATTGCTCTTCCTCCTTTACCTCCAGGGCATACGTTTGTGGTAACCACCAGTCTGATGCAAATGCTTACACCACGAGGGTTGTTTTCTGGTCTAGCGTCGGAAGATCCACATGGTAACATGTCTAAACTGAAAGTGTCTGCAAGAGCTGTGTGGGACGACCAAAATTGGATATAGATTTCATAGGATTTAGAGTCTTCCCCCTATCTTTAACCGGTAATGCTGCGGTGTGGTTTGCTGAGCTTTCATATAATTCAATTCATACATGGGACCAATTGCATAAGGTGTTTATAGCGAAGTATTTCCTAGTGTCCAAGAAGCTAAATCACAAGGATAAACTGAATAATTTCGTAGCACTACCTAGAGAATCTGTGAGCAGTTCATGGGATAGATTCACTGCATTCATCAGAAGCGTTCCGAATCACCGATAGATGATGAGTCATTGAAGGAGTACTTCTATAGAGGGCAGGATGACAATGGAAAGGTTGTGCTAGATACTATTTTTGGAGTATTGATGTTTTGCGTAATCAACGGCACAACTTCCAGTACGAGTGTCTACGATCGTGCAATAGTATAGTAACCCAACCAAGGGTTGGGGTTGTGTCCCAAGGGAGCGGTTTTGAGAATTAATAGAAAAATAAAATTTAGTTCTAACTAGTCGTAGCTAAAGACATTAATGATTAAAAACATTGTAAATTAAAAGGGGACACAAAAGTGTCAAATATCAGTTTGGGGGTTTTGTCACAAGTATAGCAAAAATACCAAGAAAATCAAGTATGGGGAAGAGTACTTGGGGTGTGACCGCAATACAAGTTGAGATAAATAGTTGGGTACATGCTTTTGATAGGAAATTTGCAAAATAATAGTGACTAGGCTAGGCTTTAGATGGAAATAAGTTCTTTCTCGGGCAACTTACCCCGTTTCAAATGCATTCTTCTGGGACACCCATTTGCTGCATGAAGACCAGCCTACACCTTACCCCACTCACTCTCTCGAGCTGAGTGTTAGGATATGGTACTAGGGCTCACCCTCTCATGCTGAACCTCATGTCGACCCACTCCTTAGGCCATCAGTCTAGTGGTCTTGGTTTCGCAACTTCCCTCTCGGGCAAGCCGAAAACACATGGGTGGCTTTGTGTTTGCAACTACAAACCCATTAAATTAAACCACAACCACTAGGTGAAATCACCATTAAACTACATCTAACCTATCAGCAAGCAAGACCCAACAATAATATCAACACATATTTGCTCAATCACACCCCAAGAATGGGGGTTTTTAGCCACACATCAAGAGATAGAAATGTATACCTTCAATGATGTTAAAAGCAAATGGGTATAGAGAAGTAAGTCATAATTTGAGCAAAGTAAGAAGAATCCAAGAGACCCACTTCCAAATTGGAAGAGATGAAACCTTCTTCTTCTTCTTCAAGTTTTTCAAAACCCTCTCCAAACTTGAGAGTAAAAAAAATGTACTAAAAAATTATGATATTGTCTAATAATACTAAAAGTTCTAATAATAAGCTATAACTCTCAATGAGTATTTATGGTTTTCAAAAATCTATGCTGCGGCGGATCATTCGGCGACAATAGTGGGAATCACTGATCAACTCGATGATTCACCCTTTGGTGTAGTTTATCGTTGTCTTGCACCATCCTTTGGCATCGTCGTGCTCTGGGTCATTGGGCTACATAGTACTGCTTCGCGGAACTTCTCGACGATCTGCCGACTACTCTTTTTTTCCGTCGACTTGATCCTTTTCTTCGAGGCTCAGCACACTGGAACAAAAGGTGAAGTAGGACCCTTCGGCGATTCACCAATTGGACTTGGTGATCCTCAGGCCTTCCTTTTCTTGTTCTTTTTAGCCTTTTTGTTCCTTTTTTGCGAAGTAGTGTCCATGTTTTCCTTCAAACTTCAAATACTTGAAACTTAAGGGTTTTCATCAGATATTGAAATAAAAACAAGCATTTGAGGACACAATTTCTATTAAAATATTGCCCTAAATGAGTCCAATTTGTGGACTCATCAAGTATCATATTGTGAGTGTAGTTTTGATGAGATCTTTGAGAAACTGGAAAAGATTCCCCGGAATGATAAAACATGGAGCACTAGAAAAGCTAATATTGGAAGAAGCCCGTTCGTTGTTCAAGCTACACCAAATTAATCTAATGATGACATTCGTGGGGAGATGGCTCAGATGAGGACGGAACTTGGGTTGGTATTGAAGCATGTGAGTGGAAATGCAGAAAAGGAGAATGATGTAAATTACCTAACTAGAACTCCAGCACCACCAATTGAGGAATGCTACTATGAGGAGGATGCGTATTTGGTAAATGATCAAACGAGGGGTTTCCAAACCAATGCCCAAGGTTCCAACTCAGATAATTGGTGCCGAGGTCAAGGAAACCAAGGTCAAAACTATGGAAACTACAATTGAGATGGAAACTATGTCCGGGATGGGAACTATAATTATGATAACAACTACAACCGAAACAACTATGGCAACAGAAATGAGAGAGTTGGGCCATATGTTCAACCTGAGAATAAGGAATCTGGCAGTAGAGAGGCCGGGGTAGTATGTCCACATTAAGGATATGATGCAGAATATCACAAAGAGATTTGATGCGATTGATGAGAATGTGAAATGACTTGTCTGGAATCGGTCAAAAATTTGATGCCCATGCAGTGTCGATCAAGCAACATGAGTAGCAGTTTAGTCAATTGTCCACTATTGTGAACCCATGTCAGCCTAGCACACTTCCTAGCAACACTATCCAGAATCCAAAGAATTATGGGCATTGTAGTGCAGTCACTACTTGAGGAGGTAAATAGACCATTGATCCCCCTATGTCGTCTGAAATTGAAATTCTGATAGAAAAAGATGCAGATGAGGTTGAGGTTACTGGAGAGTCAAAAAATGCTATAAAGAAAGAAGCGGAAGTGACCCAAAAAGTTGTTCCCATGCCTAGACCTCCACCTCCATCCCCACAGAGATTGGTGAATAAGACTGAAGTCTATGTTGAAACAGCTTTCCATCAATTTTCCATTGATAAAAGCTTTAGAGCAAATGCCTGGGTATGCAAAATTTATGAAAGATTTGGTGACCAAGAAAAGGGCAGTCAGTTTTGAGAATGCTGAGAGGTTGCAACATTGTAGTGCTATTGCTACTAGGTCACTTGTCCAAAAGAAATAGCATCCTGGAGCTTTCACTATTCCTGTACCACGGTATTTTGCACTTTGCGAAATCTTTGTGTGATTTGGGTGCTAGCATCAATTTGATGTTGTTGTCCATTAAGAAGCAGTTGGGTTTAGGGGTTCCAAAACCGATTAGGATGCATCTTCTCATGGCCGATAGAACTGTGAAGAAGCCCATTGGTGTTCTCCAATATTTCCTTGTGAAAGTGGAGTCGTTCATGTTTCCAGCGATTTTGTGATACTTGATTATGAGGTTGATTTTGAGGTTCCCATCATCTTAGGAAGATCATTCCTTGCTACTGGGCATGCCTTAATCGATATGCAGAGAGGGCAGATGAAGTTCTGACTGAATAATGAGGAGGTAACTTTTAATATATGTAGGTCTATGAAGCACGAAGTCGATCTCAAGTCGGTATCAGTGGTGAATCATAGTGTGAAGCGAGGTTCTGAAGTGTCTATTAAAGAGATGTTTGGTGTTGATGCACTGGCAGCGGTAATGATGGATTTTGCTTGTGATGGTATTGAAGACTATGATGAATTAGTTGTCACATTGGATTGGGGTCAACCATTTGACGTGATGTGTGATGTGAGTGGGGTGGTGCTTTGTGTGGTATTGGGATAGAGGCGAAAGAAGATTCTTCATCCGATTTACTATGCCAGCAAAGGTCTGAATGTGACTCAAAAGAACTATATTATGACTGAACAGGAACTCCTTGCTGTGGTTTTCTCATTCGAGAAGTTTTGATCCTACTTACTTGGTACTAACGTCATCGTGCATACTCACCATTCTGCATTGAGGTATCCGATGGCTAAAAAGGATGCAAAACGGAGGTTTATTAGATGTGTATTGTTGCTACAAGAGTTCGATTTTAATGTGAAGGAAAGAAAGGGGATAGAAAATTAGGTTGCCAACCATTTTTCTAGATTATAGGAGAAAATTATGCTCAAGTTAGGAGATGGGGCTGAAATTAATGATGCATTCTCAGACGAACATATATTGGTTGCTTCTTATGATCTTATTACTTGGTTCGCAGATTTTGCTAACTACTTGGCAAGCAATTTGGTTCTATCGGATTTTTCATTTCACCAAAGGAAAAAGTTTATGCATGATGTAAAGAAGTTCTTTTGGGATGAGCCTTACTTGTTTTGTATCTGTGCTCATGGGATTATTCGTCGTTGTGTGTGCGATGTTGAGATAATGAGTATACTAGAGGCATGTCATTCATCGCCTGCTGGTGGGCACTATAGTGATATTTGGACTGCTCATAAAATCTTGCAGTGTGGGCATTACTAGCCTACCATCCACCAAGATGCTCATGGTTTCGCCAAGTCTTGTGATCGTTGCCAAAGAGAAGGAGGAATTTCAAAGAAGCAAGAGGTACCTATGAATCCGATATTGGTGATTGAGTTATTTGATGTTTGGGTACTTGACTACATGGGTCCATTTGTAAATTCACCTGGGATGAAGTATACTATTGTTGCGGTTGACTATGTATTGAAATGGACGAAAGCAATTGTGCTTTCAAACAATGAGGGAAAGAGTGTCACCGCATTCCTGAAAAAGAGTATCTTCTCCAGATTTGGTACAACTAGGGCGATTTTCAGTGATGGAGGTTCTCACTTTTGTAATAAGTTGTTCAAGGCGTTGCTTGAGAAATATGGAGTTCTTCACAATGTAGCTACTCCTAACCATCCGCAGTCTAGTGGGCAAGTTGAGGTGTCCAACAAAGAGATATAGCAAATCTATGCAAAGACTGTGAACGCCAACAAAACAAATTAGTCAAGAAGGCTTGATGATGCTCTATGGGCCTATCGCACCGCATTCAAGACTCCTATTGGTATGTCCCCCTACTAACTTGTATATGGGACGTCATGACATTTTCTTGTAGAGCTAGAGCATAAAGCAATGTAGGCGCTAAAGAAGTTGAATTTTGATTGGGACGCCGCATCGAGTCAAAGGCTAATGGATATGAATGAGCTTGATGAGTTTCACCTAAAAGCGTATGCAAGTTTAGCCTTGTATAAAGAGAAGATGAAAAAGTACCATGATCAAATGATTGAAAAGCGTGAATTTGTTATTGGTAATCTGGTTCTCTTATTCAACTCAGGGTTGAGGCTATTTCCTGGCAAACTAAAGTCCAAGTTGACTGGGCTATTCAGAGTTACTCATGTATTTCCACATAGGGTAGTCGAGCTCAAGAATAAGGAAGGAACAAGGTCCAAAGTGAACGAGCAGAGGATAAAGCTCTACATGGGAAATCGGAGAGTGTGCAAGAACTGATTGAGGTCTATTATATTGATGAAGTCTGAGTAATCAAGGTGTCTACGTCGTTCCGTGAAGTTAAATCAAGCGCTGCTTGGGAGGATACCCAAGATGTACAATCTAACCAACGATAGGTTTTTCTTTTCGATATAGGAGTTTTCTTCTTTCTTTTTGATTTTTGTAGCTCTTTAAATATGTGCTTATTTTAATGTTGTAGTGTTGGCTAGATATAAAATAGCGTCTGTGTCTAAAAAATGTCCAGAAAATGTAAAAAGGATGTCCTATTGGTTTCTATGTGTGCAGGGACGAAAAGGCAAAATTTACAGAAAATAGTTGTGCAGAGGTCTACGGGCTCCATCGACGGTCTGTTTTTCAATCCATGGATGGTGGATGGCATCTGTGGATCCCAGGTAAGTTTTCTAATTTTCTAAGTGTTAGAGTGACCTACGTACCAGACCTACGATCCGTAGGTGACCTAGTGACCGATGGACCAGACCTATGATGTAGGACGACCCACGAACCACCGACGGGGTCTCGTGGTTCCAACCTTGGGCTCTGCCTGACCCGACCCGAATCCCTATTTTATAAAACCCTTATTTTTAAAACCATCCCCCACTTCCAAAATTCCCTCCCAACCATTTTTCAACACCAAATACCCATAATCATACATAAATCCCCCAATCTCCTATATCAATCCTCCATCTTAGATCTCCTTTTTCTCTCCCTAATCACTCCCATCTTCTTATCCAAGCAATTGCACGATCCGTGTTTAGTGTCCATGTTGTTCTAAGAGTTTTTATAGTCGATCACACAGTCACCATTGTTGATTACTTGTAAGGTAAGTTGATTTCTCCCAAACTTTGAACATTTCATAGTTTCATATTGAAATCAGAACAATGAACTGGACCTTGGGTTGTAAATCAAGTGTTTGAATGATGAATTGTAGTTAGAAACACCCTTCTAATGGCCATATGTGAGTGTGTAAGTAAAATCAAACAAATATGTAGGTTGTTAGGTCTAATATAAAGTTTTAACTTAAGGTTTCATTCTTTTGACTGTGTTAAAAGTTAAATCGTGTGTAAATTGGAACCCTTAGGATGATGAACTACCGAATAATGTGTTGAAATGCATGTTTAGACTTAAATTCAGTCACTACTTAATGAAATTGTGCATTGACTCAAAATTAAGGAGAACCTAGAATAGAACTGACCCACGACTTCAATCCACATACCGTTAGTCAACCTACGGATCGTAGGTTAAGGCCCGTGGACCAGTAGCACACACAAATATTACTTAAGTATAAAACCATGGTGTTGACTACGATCCGTCGTTCCATCGATGGACCATTCTGCACATCCGTGGTTCTACCATCTGAGACCCAAAAATGGGAATTCTGACCTACGAAGGGGACTCAAGACCTTTATTCCATCGAAAAATCGTAGGTACATACTGTGGGTCAACAGTTCAGCTACTGTCCAGAATTTTTTTTCATTTTTGTTTGGTTCTAAAATTCTTCCATTTGTTTTATTGCCTTGTTTTGGTACTAACTAAGCTTCCACAGGAACCCTGGCCCCAAAGCAAGCTCCTACTTATGCACGAGGGGGCAAGTCCAAATTAGTTGGCCCCTTTTTTCGGCTGATTGATGAGGAGAGCGACCAGGAGTATGTTTCACCCACCACCAGAAGTTCCCCCACTTTACCACAGATAGCTAGGAGTTAGTCCCGGCAGGTGGTGTCTACCACTGATGAGGCCACTACCCCCAGTCTAAGGAGGGATTACACAGGTTTGAGAGAAACAGTCGTAGTCAGCCTCACAGTCTAGCTCTAGCACTAGTGGCAGCACTGATTCTTCCTATTAGGCCGATAGCTCAGGCCATATCCCGGTTTCCACTGAGCCTGACCCTAAGGCTGATGAGACGAACAGATAGTGCGTTGCGGTCCAGTTTCAGTTGTATGAGAATAGCACTATGTTGAACGAACACTTGAGGATGATTAGGACCATTACTGAGGAGCGCAGAGTCCTTACAGACATCCTCCATACTGCACCAATTATTGAGGAGCTCTTCAAGAGACACACATTTGAGTGGATGGCATGAAGCCTCGGGACCTATAGTGAGGAGATGACCAGAGAGTTTTATGCCTCCTACGCTACGATCGTTTGGAATTTGATTTCTAAATGGGCCGAGGACGCAACTTAGTCTCCACTTCAGTCCACTTTGGTGCGGGGGTTCCCAATCGACATCTCAGAGGCCATAATTTGTTGGTTTATATATGGCCCATCCCACACTCTGCCCATTAATATGGCAGAATATAACTACATGATGGGCATTGTCCAGAGCGGGTCTTTCTAGAGAGATGCTGAGCAGAGGAAGACACTTTTAAGGTGGCTGACACGACATATTACTGCAGATGGGGAGCGCGCTGAGTGGGTTCGTACTCCTAGCTTGGGTATTAGGAAGGCTACAGTGAGCTTCCCTGCAAAGTTATTCTGCTTGTTGGTTCGGAATAGACTATCCTCGACTGAGTCAGACAATGTGGTTACATGGGACCAAGACGTGATGTTGGCAGCCATTATGGCGAGTTTGGAGATTGATCTTACCCACATTCTGATCGCAGAGATCCAAGAGAGGTCCTTCAAGGCCACCACCACCCTGCCTTTCCCGTGTCTGATTTTCCAGCTCTGTAGGGATGCTTCTATTCTTGTTTGGCATTGTGACCTGTTTCTTGATACGACCAAGACCCTGGACATCGACCTCATTCGGGATGATTCCAACCTTGCTGCACCTCAGAGAGAGCTAAAGGTTAAGGTACCGCCTTTGGGTGATGATCATGTTGCTGATGATGACTACTATTCCAGCCCCCACTGATGCATATGCTCCACCCTCCAATGCTACTAACCAGGCCCCGAGCTTATCCCGAGCACACCCTTTTAAGGGTCCACTCCCGTTCCCCTAGATTGAGTTCAGAAGATGGATATACAACGGGCCACTTTACTTCAGCATAAGTGTAACAATGGGGTTCCGTCGTTATAGAAAAGCCAACGGGGAAAAACTTTGGGTCAGAAAACTTTTTCGTAGTATCTTGAAATTTCCCAACCTAGTCCAAACTAGGATGAAATCAGTGTCATAAAGGTGTTGGGAAATCTGGTAAGAATCGGGTGAGTTAATTATGATTTTGATTGCATGAGTAGTTAGATAACATGTTAAAGAACTCGTACTACTTTATAAAATTGAATGCTGGTGAGTAGAACTCCCAGAATTGATCTTAGCATAAAGGGTATTTTTTTAGCGGCGTTGGTTACAAATGTGTGGTGAAATGGGGGTCTTGGAATTTTTAAAATACCTCACTGGTTCGTGCAAGCCGCCTTGGCGGGGGTTTTTCCTACTTTGGCAGGGCCTCAACAACGGGGTGAGGGCGGCTGTGGCGGGCTCGACGAGACTTAAGGAAGTTAATAAACCCCTAAACGACCTTATTTGGCACTTTTTGATTTTTTGAGCTAAGGAACGAACCCCAGGCGACTCCTACTCGTTTTTCACCATTCTTGTGGCTAAAGGAAAGCTTTTCACTCCCCGAATCCATTTTTCGACCCGTAGAACATAATAGAATTGGTAAATATTCATGGGGTAGGGTTTAGATATAGATTTTATGGTGGAAACAACCCTAATTTGGATAATTAGGATCATGGGTTTGATCTAGGGTTCATAGAATTGTTAGGAATTTGGGTAATTCGTGATTGTTTATTGATTCCCGTATTATATTGATTTTTTGTAGACCAAGAACAAGCAAAACGAATCCGGAAAGGGGCGGATCAAGTTTCTTAGGGTTTCAAGCTTGTTTTGAATTAAGTGTTGGTTGTGATTCTATGATTGTGTGATGTATATTTGTTCTTGATTCATAATGGTACATGTATGTATATGAATGTTGCATCATTGATCACACTTGTTGTAAATTAGATGGATGAATTATGATTGCCATGAATTCATGACTTAAATGTATGATCTTGAAGATATACTTATGATTGTGATTGTGCTGTGTTTGAATGGATCGGTTGCACGTTTCGGCATAACTAACTTGGATCAGTTTCCACATTCCGGCATAAATATGGGATCGGCCGCCACGTTCTGACATAATTATGGGATGGGGTACCAGATTCCGGTATGCTAACTATTTGGGTTTGGGTTCCATGAGAGGACCAATGATTTGATATAAAATGTGAAGTTGCTCGTTGTTGTATATGCTGATATACATGCATGTGATTATAATGTTGTCCTGACATGCTTATGTTGCACTTAGTGGGATAGTTGTGTGATCCTACCGATACATGGTGTGTGTGTACTGAAACTGCACTTGCTCTTATTTTTGTTGAGTACAGGGCATCTTCAAGAGGCTATTGGTAGACCTCTCTTAGAAGATCAGTGATCGTCGCTTCGAATTCAAGGGTGAGACAATTATTCCGGGCAGCCATGGGATTCTCTTTCATCAATGTCCACCATTTTCGGACATAGACATTTGTTCTAGTTATTTGATTATTTTATTAGCTTGGGGTTGTATCCCTTCTTGTTTAGACTTGGTTCATTGTTAGATGTTTTGGTATATTGACTTTCAGGTTCTAGGTTATTTATTCTGCATTGTTAGTTGTTAGATCTTTTGTTGAAGTTTATGGGAACTTCAGTTTTTAGCTATTATTTTCGTTTTCGTATACTTAAATTGTCACGACCTGGGAGTACCCCCTAGACGTAACATGGTGTACTTGACCCCGAAGGGGTCTCATACAAGCCTCTAGCATCATCATTACATAAGACATAAAAAATAATGCGGAAATTTAAAACTTTTACAATCGAAGTTCAACTTCACTTTTCATAAAAGAAAGTAATAGGAAATTTAGACTTTGTCTCATACACCATCTAAAACATAGGAATACAAAGTTTGGGGCTTAGCCCTTTACATCAATAAAAGTCTCAACATGAGAAGTACAATAGAAGCTAGAAATAGGAAATCCCATCCTCGAACTTGAGGACTCACCACAACTTGGAGATAAGCAATCCAAGTCTTCTTCAAAGTGAGAGTGAAAGTCACCTAGCCGGAACCTACACTCATTAAGATGTAGAAGAAAGAAGGGGTTAGCACATAATATGTACTAAGTATGGAAACATGCATAAAATCCTTAAATATGATAAAAAGGACATTTATTTGAAAAGTATGCCTTTGTCATGTTTAGAAACCAGCATGCATAAAATCCTTAAATATGATAAAAAAGGACATTTATTTGAAAAGTATGCCTTTGTCATGTTTAGAAACCAACATGCATTTACAATGTACAATACAAGCCATAATCACTCTTACACTCATTACATGAAAATATCGACACCTTAGCAATCTATAAGGAACACTTGTGCAAGGTATGGTTGGCATCCCATAATACCAACCCTACTAAATACCCCCTTGAAGTTACCTTAGTCATGCTTAGCATCTTTAGACCTCAATATAATCATTAGTCACCAATACGGAGATAGTCATGAACATTACTTTGAATACAAGGATAGTCATTCATAACAACCAACCATTCAAGACATATATGTATGCATTTGAATCTCATCACAATATAAAGGAGCTATCCTACAAAATCCTACTAAGTCTACTTGTGAAATGTGGAAGTGAAGTCCCATACCCCCACTCCTACTAAGTAAACTCACCAAGAAGTCATAGTATAGTTCAAGTCTCATTCCTTATCTTTCATTTAGGGATGAATAGCCATAACCGACATAGACCATGTGAGCTACATGGAATCCGGTGTCGTGTAACCCCACACCGAAAGAAGGTGTCCTACTTGCCTAAGGTAGGACTAAATTTATTAGCATCTAGGTGGATCCACTAGCTAAGTCCTATGTTGGCACATAGTTATGGGATAGGGAGAATGCTTCTAATAACCCGCCCTATTGCATGTGCGGAGGGGCTTCCATCTCATGAGTTCACTTTGGATGACCCATATTGCACTGGCGGAAGGGGCTTTACCTCATTGTCCATATCAACTTAATGCTAAGCATTAGTATCATTTTAGGTGTATTTTGTTATTTCTTGATGTGTGGCTAAAAACCCCATTCTTGGGGTGTGATTTAGCAAGTAGATATTGTTGTTGGGTCTTGCTTGTTGATAGGTTAGATATATTTTAATGGTGATTTCACCTAGTGGTTGTGGTTTAATTTAATGGGTTTGTAGTTGCAAATACAAAACCACCCATGTGTTTTCGGCTTTCCCGAGAGGGAGGTCGCGAAACCAAGACCACTAGACTAATGGCCTAAGGAGTATGTCGACATGAGGTTCAGCCTGAGAGGGTGAGCACTAGTCCCATATTCTAACACTCAGCTCGAGAGAGGGAGTGGGGTAAGGCGTAGGCTAGCCTTCATGCGGCAAATGGGTGTCCGATAGGAACGCATTTGAAACGGGGTAAGTTGCCCGAGAGGGAACTTATTTCTATCTAAAGCCTAGCCTAGTCACTATTATCTTGCAAATTTCCTATCGAAAGCATGTACCCAACAATTTATCTCAACTTTTATTGCGGTCACACCCCAGGAACTTTCCCCCATACTTGATTTTATTGTTATTTTTGTTGTTTTACCACTTGTGACAAAACCCCCAATTGATATTTGACACTTTTGTGTCACCCCCTTTAATTTAATATATTTTTAATCGTTAATGTCTTTAGCTATGACTAATTAGATCTAAATTTGATTTTTCTATTAATTCTCAGAACCACTCCCTTGGGACATAGCCCCAACCTTTAGTTGGGTTACTATATTATCGACGATCGTAGACACTAGTACCGTAGGTTAGTGTCATTGGTCACGATAAGCATCAACCACCTTGAGTACCGGACCCTACACTTGGGGAAAATGTAGGAAAATATGGTTTAGTACAAAAATGCACTAAGTATGATAGCCATGTATAAAAAATATTGAAAACATGCTAAAATGGACATTTTAGTTGAATGCATGCACTTTGCTAAGTTAAACTATCATTTTGAAGATAGTTGCAAAACATAAATCATAAGCATAAGAGACATCATAATAAGACGTAGGCTATGAGCTTAAGAGATAACAACATAGACATAGACATAGTCAATGCAATCTAGTTTTAGCATAACATAAGAGAAACACTTCATGAGCCACCTCAAAGCAACCTTGTGAAATGCATGGATAAGACCCCATAATCCCACTCATACTAAGCAAGTCACTTTAGGTCCTCATTCATATTTACCATCATTTGGTCTCATTCTTAGCTTATTGCTCATAGACAAGGGAACATTCACTTTTAGCCAATCATATCAAGGAAAGCAACTTATTGCAACAATCCAAGTTAGCATACATCATTACAAGTAACCCTCATATCAAACTTATTTAACAATGTAGTCATAAGCATATTCATTACATAAATCACCATAACATAAGAGTAACATACCATAACTACCCTCAAAGAATACTTTTTCAATGGATGAATAAGATCCCATACTCTCACCCATACTAAGTAAGCTTTTTGAGTAGCCATAGTTCATACTAGACTTGACCTTGTGAGAATTAGCCTTAACCGACATAGACCATGTGAACTTAACATGGAATTCGGTGTTACCCATACCGAAAAGGATTGTCCTACTTGCCTAAGGTAGAACCATTATTTTAGCTTAGGCGGATCCAATAGATAAATGACCTACGGGGACACGTAGTTATGGACCAAGGAAATTGTTACTAGATACCCGGGCTCAACTCATGTGAGGGCATCCTTTTTAAGATATTTCTCCTAGAAACCCGAGCTCAACTCATGTGAGGGTTTCCATCTCATATCAATATCCACTCGGTGCTAGGCATAATTCCCATGGAATACTTTCTTAAGTCCTAACTTGATTCATGTCTTATTGAAGGATGTCCTTGACAATCAATCCAAAAGAGTTCATTAGGATAGCTCTTAAGTCATGCGTGAGAATAACCTTTTACCGTCCATGTATTTATTTAGATTCAATAGGTGAGAAAGCCTTTCAACCTTAGAATCATCATTATGTTAGAAAACCTTTCACATCATGTTCATTATGTGTTCATGAGGATAGCATTTCAATCAACACAACAACATTATCATAATCATGGACACCTCACTCTCAAAGTGTTCTTAAAGCACATACATAAATCTCATAATCATACATAATTATCATACTTTTACCCTTCAAGGATCAATGATCATATTCAATCAACACATCTAGAATTACTACATCAGACATACATAATAACACAATTCAAATAGTTCAATTACTACAAGCATAATCTCATAATATCCTTATTCTATTAAAAAAGAAAACCCACATCACAAGATCATAATTGGGAAGTAGGGGGATTTCGTGGATTCTTGGGAGATTTAATCATAAAAACCATAATAATCATCAACTCAATCATAATATAAGGTAATTAAATTATTTGAATAGTTTTTGGAAGGAATCCATGACTTGGAGTCAAACCCTAGCTTTTGGGGAAATTTTTATCTTTGAAATTGTGTTTTGAAGGGACTCCATGGATGAAAACTATCCATGGATGAAGGACTATCATACCTTAGCAATGAAATACAATTAATTTGAGAAGAAAAACCTTTCTCCTTTACCCCTAGCTCCAACTTCCTTCTTCTTCTTTCTTGAAGTTCTAGAGAGAGAATGTTGGGAAAAAGTTGGTTTTTATTTGGGATTTTGGAATTATGAGGAAGATGACTTAAATAAGAGGTCTTAAATCATTATATAGTTAGTCTAAATTAGTATAAAACTACGTCACTTAATAACTCATTAATTTCAAAAAGTTCCATATTACCCCTCAGTTAACCGATTCAAGTTGACCACCGCCTCACCCATGAGATCACGCCCATGGGCCGTGGGTGGACCCACAGGGGGTGCTGGTCAACCATGGGTGGTGGTCTGCAACTATGTTTCTGGGACCCTGACCCACGACCCCTCAAACTTAGCCTTATTTTGCCTACTAAGCTACGAGGTGTTACACTTCCTCTGCCCCTGCCTCTTGTTCTTCCCCTACCCTGCCACACCATGGCCTGTGGTTGCAGACTCCTCAGCTTGCTTATTGACGGTAGCTATGGGCCTAACTCCGTTGAATCTAGTGGTAACCATCTGCGAACAGAAGAGTGAAGGAGATTAGATACCAATTTGAATCACATGATACCAATTGGAATCAAGTTATAGCACGAAAGGGGACAAAACAAAACATAAAGATTTCCTAAAGTCCTACAGCCTCTCGAAGAAAAATAGAGACGTCTCCATGCCGTTCCACAAGACTCTACTAGACTCGTTTTGGTACAAAGAGATCAGCAAACCTAGGGCTTTGATACCAACTTTGTCACGACCCAGACCGTCTTGATTGGCTCTAGCACTAACCCTCCAATGGGAGAACTAATACAACAACCCAACTACACAACTTAAAGAAAACCAAAACATTTAAAGATACGAAAACATGCTTATATATCTGAAGAAAATTGGAGTTCCCATAAACTCTGAAAGTTAACAAAAACAAACTACTAACTTTGCAGAAAACAACTCCTAGAACCTGAAAGTCAATGTACAAAAACTCTACTAACGACAAGTCTAAGAACAAGGGGTACAACCCCGAAAAGTAAAATATAAAAGCCTAATAGATAGTTGATACGTCCAAACTTTCACTTCAATTAAGAAGTGTAATCGGTCGAAGTCAATTTATAGAACTAAATGTGAGTTGAGGTCGATCCCACAGAGAATTTCTTTATATAAATGATTTCACTGTCGCGTTTATCCAAATGTTATTATTATTCTTAGATAAAGTAATTTTGGAAGGTAAAATGGGTTTAGTTGTAAAGTTCAAGTCACCAACATTGTTAAACAAGATCTGGATTAACAATTAGCAGAGTATTGATGTCAAGGTTGTATTGGGAAATGAATAAAACTAGGGTTCTGTTCCCCATAAAGTTACATCTAGTGTTTGTTCGTAAATGAGTTTCAGGAAATTCATTCTTTGCAAACTAGAGGCGACTTAGATATATCTAACACTTCTAGGTTTAATTAAATAACTTTCACCCAAGTACTCTCGGTCCTAGAGTTTTAATAGATTTGACTCTCGCTTATAATGATGTTAAAGTTCTCTTCTCTCAAACTCGAACTTTGACTCCATTTTATCATATTAACTCAGCTTTTTCCCAACTATCACTTTTCTCTTGAACAATTGACAAACACATGCTAACTCTAATGCGTGCACTCACTAGAATATACGAATAACAAAAGATGAATTATGCATTGCAAATATAAATCACCTTCTACTTATTTTACAAATTCACACTCAGATTTCCGACATAGATCCCACAACCCCAGTTGTGGTGTTTAGCCACTCATGGTTTCAACTGAACAAACAAAGATGTGTAATGAAAGCATTAAGATAAATCACTTACGAAAGTGTGCAGATTCAATGAACACTTGATAATTAGAAAAACCAGTAACCAACTCCAAAGATTGATTCAATGTTAATCGATAAAAATCAAAATCAAGAATATTTATAAACTAGTCGCTCTTTCCAGATATCACGACTTAAAAACAAAATACGACCTAATTAAGCCAAATAATCAGTCTAAAAAGAGTCCTACTCGAAGTAGAATTGAATTGTCGGAGCCCTTCACAGACGGTCAGACGACCCATCAAGGGCATCACGGTCCGTGAAGCCCTTCATGATCCTTACTTAGGCATTACAATATTGGTTCTTCAAAGCCTGTGTACTGGAAAACCTTCACGGTCGACACAACGAATCGTTATAATGACCACGATCCGTCTAGGTGCTGGTGGTCTTTACTTGGGCCAAATCATACTATGACTCATTGAGGTCTTCTTACTGCTTCCTTTCTACAGGCAACACCATGATCCGTGACAGGGACCAAGGTCCATCATAACTTTTGTGGCCTTCACTTAGAATTATGTCATCAGCTACATAAACCTCAGGTTCACTTCTTCTTCTTCCCGGGCTTCATGATGGCTCATTTAGCTAACCACGGCCCGTGATTGGCTGTGAGGTCTTCAACTGGCATTTGGTTATCATCAACCTTCTTTTTCAGTCTTTTCTCCACAGGTGTAAACCTGTCTAGACATTCAACAAACACATCAAAACTTACTAAAATACACTCGATTCTAGTATTAATTCTTAGTTTTAAGCATCGAATGTGCCAAAATTTCACAACACATCAACACCCTTAACTTAGAACCATTACTTGTCCTCAAGTGATGATCAAGACAAACATTTGACACTTAAAAACCCTACAGATATTATTCGAACATGCAACAGCCTTCTCAACCACACTCTGTATCCAAAACATCAATCTAACATGCAAGGATCAATATAGGACATCCCATTACTCATAGTCAACCATGCTTATGCTTGTGTACTATCAGCCAACATAATTTAACTATCAAATGCAATCACTATGTCCTCGCACCAAATAAGTCCCTCACATATGATAATAGGGACTAAATTCTACGCTCACACTCCCAAAGAACTTCAAACACTAAAAACAAAAGACCATAGGCTTGCCCTTGCTTTCTACGCTCTATCTTTCAAACAACCAGAATAGGATCACTGTAGGACTTTATTGGCTTATAACATACGTTCAGGCTAGGGAATGAATTTTTGGTTTTGTGAGTGACTAGTACCTTGGTTCTCTAAAGTTTCGTTCGCACACAACTTTTACTGAGAGATTCCCTCCTTTCTCATTTAACTACATCCCAACAGCCATTCTTTTCTTTTTCTTTTCTCTTTTTTTATATCGCACATTTCTCCTATTCAAATGGGTTCTTTATACTTTGTGCTTTCAAGATGACTGAGTGAACCTTCTTTTTCTACTTTTCATTTCTGCTTGTGTTGTAATCACCCTCAACTTAGGCTTTGGCCTGAGTTGTGGCATCGTATCTTCGGAGATCCAATGATATGATATCAAGCGGGTAAGAACAAAATTAGTTTCCAGGCTCAAATCAGGTCAAGTGGTGTTCTTTTTATTTGGTTGTTTATTTTAAGCTTTTAGTGGGCTTAGCAAAAATGGCCTACTGATCCTTTCCTATCCAGTTATTCACAGATCCTAGCAAGACTACTCGGGCAAGTTCTAGTTTCTGCTCCTAGCATTAGACTTCAAACAAACCTTACACACACATGACACATGACTACATTTTCCAGTTTCTTAGTTCACCAACTTATGTTTCAGACTAGCAATGGTCAACTCATCAGTACCTAAGATGTCATATAAAGAGCCTAACAGACAAATTTCATATTAAGGCCATATATGTTGTCATTTAAAAAATAACAAAATGCTCAAGACTTAGCTACTGCACAGCTCAACACACACTTCACAAATTCATCAAAACACCATAACACCAACAACTACACACTTTATCAGAACACATAACAGAGTCAACATCCATTCATTTTAGCACCTAAAATGACAGGTTACTCACTACCCCCTCCCCAAACAAAAGGACTTTGTCCTCAAAGTCAATAAAACAAAATAATACAAGGTTGTGAGGAGAGGTCATACCTACGGCGCACTAGATTTCGGTAGTCAGAGTAGTGTCTGCACCCTTATCAATGGGTGCGCTGTCAGAAACCTACGCTGGATCTACTGGACCGGTAGTACTGGGAGGTGGTATGGCACTGCCAGAAGCGCTCGCTAACAACGCATATTTCCTATGTTGCTCAAGTGTTGCTTCTTCTCTAGCCATGTTCCTCGACTCCTTGTGTGCCTTCTTGTATTGTTTCATTTCCTCCTTAGAGAGGTCCTTTGGCTGCTCCTCATCAGACTCCTCGGCCTTGAGTTTTCTCTAGCCGGATTTGCTTTTAGGCACTTCACCCCATAAGTTGTCAAGGGACTAAGTGTTGCGCAGCTCACTGAACAAGTTCATCAAAACTCTAGAACGACTGGAGTGGGCACATGTACCGGCTTCTCAGCCAGTTTAGCAATTTGAGCTCGCATCTTGGCTAACTGTGTCTTCAACTCGTTAGTATTTACTGAACCTGCAACTTGTAATTGATCTTGTACATGGACCTCCAAGCTATCCATCATGTTTTTAAAACTTCAAGCTCCTTTCGCATCTCATCTTTCACCCTCTTCTCCACAGTTAACATTTTGCGCTCTACGATCTGGGGTAATCTGTGTACAATCTGGTCGACTATGGACCTGGTCTGTCCATGATCTACAATCAACCTCTCAAATATTACAGTAGGAACAATAACAAAAGTACATGTAGCATGTGAGGCTGGAGCTGGTGGTGGTGGTGCCCCAGCGGATGGCTATAACGATTCACCCTGCTCTGCCCTCTATCAGATTCTAGAATGTCGATTGGTATGTAAGCGACAACTGCCAATGATATCTTCTCTTATTTGTTTTGTATTTATAGATTTTGTACATATTGATGATGTGTATAAGAGTCCTAATATAATACCTATTCTAAAGGAAGAGTAATCCTTTGTTACAAAGAATAAGCTAAGATAATTGAATATAAAATTAACTACAGTATTTGAATTCAAATAAGTGATGGACTCTTAACGGTCAAGTCAATTTATAGAACTCAACATGAGTTGAGGTCGATCCCACAGAGAATTTCTTTACAGAAATGATTTCACTGTTGCGTTTATCAAAATGTTGTTATAATTTCCAAGAGAAAGTAATTGCGGAAGGTAAAATGGGTTTATTTGTAAAATTCAAGTTACCAAGATTGTTAAACAAGATCCAGAATAGCAATTAGCGGAGTATTGATTTCAAGGTTGTATTGATAAATGAATGAAACTAGGGTTGTGTTCCCCATAACGTTACATCTAGTGTTTGTCCGTAAATGAGTTTCAAGAAATTCATTTGTTTGCAAATAACAGGCGAGTTAGAAATATCTAACACTTCTCAGTCTAGTTAGGTAACTTTCACCCAAGTCCTCTCGGTCCTAGAGTGTTAACAGATTTGATTCTTGCTTATAATTGTGTTAAAGTTTTCTTCTCTCGAACTCAAACTTTTACTCCATTTGATCAGATTAACTCAGTTTTTTCCCAACTATCACTTTTCTCTCGAATAATTAACAGATACAGGCTAACTCTAATGTGTGCACTCATTAGAATATATGAATAACAAAAGCTAAATTATGCATTGCAAATATAAATCACCTTCTACTTATTTTACGAATTCACACTCAGATTTCCATCATAGATCCCACAACCCAAGTTGTAGTGTTTAGCCACTCATGGTTTCAACTTAACAAACAAATATTTGTAATAAAAGAATTAAGAGAAATTACTTATGAAAGTCTGCAAATTCAATGAACACTTGATAATAAGAAAACCAATAAACAACTCCGAAGATCGATTCAATGTTAATCGATGAAAACCAATGTCAAGAATATTTAGAAACTATTCGCTCGTTCCAGATATGACGAGATAAAAACAAAATATGACCTAATTAAGTCAAATAATCAGTCTAAAAAGAGTCCTACTCGAAGTAGGACTGAATTGTCCCAGCCCTTCATGGACGGTCAGACGACCCGTCAAGGGCTTTAGGGTCTGTGATGCCCTTTGTGATCCTTACTTAGGCATTATAATATTGCTTCTTCAAATCATGTGTACTATAAAGCCTTCATGGTCGACACCACACACCGTTATAATGACCACAATCCGTCTGGGTACCTGTGGTCTTTACTTGGGTCAAACCATAGTATGACTCCTTGAGGTCTTCTTACTGGTTTCTCTCTACAGGCAGCACCACGATCCATGACAGGGACCACGGTCTGTCATAACTTTTGTAGTCTTCTCTTAGAATTATGTCATCAACTGCATAAACCTCAGGTTCACTACTTCCTCTTCACAAGCTTCACGACGGCTCGTTTAGCTAACCACGGCTTGTGATTGGCTCCGTGGTCTTCACTTGGCATTTGGTTATCAGCAGCCTTCTTTTTATGTCTTTTCCCCACAAGTGTAAACCTGTCTAGACATTAAACAAACATACAAATCTTAAAAAAATACACTCGATTCTAGTATTAGTCCTTAGTTTTGAGCATCAAATGTGCCAATATTTCACGACACATCAATAGTCTGAGTGCGAAAAGAATGGACTAAACAAAAGAGAACCCATGGCAGCCATGCAGAACTGGCTCCCCTTGAATTCGATCTCGATCAGTGCTCTCCTAAATGAGGTATGTCAGTAGTGGCCTGAAGATGCCCTGTACTCAACAAAGAAAGAGCAAGTACCGCATCAATACACAACCACAGTGTACTGGTAGAATCACACGGCTACTCCCGTAAGCACAATATACAACGATCAGTCACAACATAGTAAGCACACATATACAGAATACATTTCAGTTATCATTTCAAAGCAACATACAATCTTCCATTATCAATGACAGGTAGATATAAGTATAATAAACACAATAGTTCTCTCATGGAACCCATACCCAAACAGTTAGTGCGTCAGAACGTGACACCCGATCCAATGCATGTGTCAGAACGTGACACCCGATCCAAAATGTGTGTTGGAACGTGACACATGATCCAATATATGTGTTGGAACATGACACTCTGATCCAGTCATCACAACCACAATCACAATCCCACTAATAAAGAATAATGATCATAGTCATACAATCAAGCAATGATTTCATGGCATGTAATTATTCATATACATATACTCATTTGCATTAGATTCGATTTACATTCCTTGTTCTCATACATGCATTCATACAACGAAGAAATTAACTGACATATATTACACAAACAGGAAATCAAACCATCACCTACCTCGAAATCAAGCTTGAATCCTCCTAAGACACTTGAGCCTTCCTGTTCTAGATTATTTTTGCTTGTTCTGGGTCTACAAACTATTAATACAATGCAAGGATCAATAATTAAGGTCTAATTAACCCAAATTATAACAAACCCAATAACCCAAGATCAAACCCATGATCCTAAATTGCAGCTAGGGCTTTTTCCACTATTAACTTCAAGTCAAAACCCTCCCCCAATGATAATTACCCATGAATATAAGTTCTACGGATCGAAAAAATGGATTAGAGGAGTAAAATCCTTACCTTTAGCACCAAAAGTCGTGGAAAACTGTCAAGAAATCGTCATGAGTCATCTCCTAACTCTTAAGAACAAAGTTTGTAGGAAAATAATGGAATTGAGGTTTTTCCTGACTTAAGTTGCGACTGGCCCGCTACGGCGGCCCAGCCTTGACGGCTTACACAGATACAAAAGCTCGGATTGAGTTCCAAGCACCCATTTAACAACACACCTTCAACCCTTGACGCCTAGAAACTACCCTTTCACGCCAAGATCAGTTTCAGAAGTTCTACTCACCCGTATTCGATTGCATAAAGTCGTACGGGATCCTTAACATATTAGCTATCCACTCATTTGGTCAAAATCAAAATTAGATCCCCCATTCATTACCAGATTTCTCTAGACCTTACCTGACTCATATTTTATCCAAATCTAGACTAGGCTACAAATTTCCAAGTAACTACAAAAAGTTTTCCTTGACCCAATTCTTTCCCCATTGGTTTTTCTATAACGACATAAATAAGTTGTTACAAAGAATTATTCAATAATATCTCATTATTCAAAAAAAAAACATAAAAAATACGAATCAAGAGCTAGATTTTAATCTTAAAAGAAACTGAGTTGATACCAAACCATTACTTATTTATTTGTTATGTAGTTTTACACACAAGTTTGACATTGAATATCCCTCTTCTATGAATCAAAATAAAAAAAAAGAGTCAAAAATAATTAATGTTTGATCAATGGATAACAATTCATCTTGAAGAATCACTTGCATTTGAGAGTAATTTTGATCTTATGAATTGTATGAGAGATGATGTCTTTTGTGTCTATGATTGTCTTCGTTGGAAGATTTGTTGTGGTAAGATTGACCACCAAC
Source organism: Solanum lignicaule (assembly GCA_029582545.1). NCBI lineage: Eukaryota > Viridiplantae > Streptophyta > Magnoliopsida > Solanales > Solanaceae > Solanum > Solanum lignicaule. The sequence continues at coordinate 3,280 of JAJOOF010009788.1, read as the reverse complement.
ATTTGAAACCTAATAGTCACTAGTGATCCACTACAAAATTCATTATTATTTCCACCATTGTTATTATTTGTAGAATAATCTTGAGATAAATCAGGAACTATCGAAAATCCATTGGGCAAGAGTTCCACACAAGAAGAGTCCCCCCCTTTCATCAGCTTTTTCATTTTTGAAGAATCAACTATTGCATATATTAAAAGAGAACATGTTGCATCCGTGCAAGTGTCTTTAAAGATCAACATGTTATTTTGATTAGCAATGATGTCATCCCCCTACATTTTCAAATCAAAAGAAAATTTTATTAATATATCAACAATAAGGTCAAAGAACAAACTTTGTCATGTTTCTAAAATAAGCGATAATTGATTACTCACATTAGCACATAACATAGATACGCAACTCACAAGATTTTGATCCTTACTAATATGGATAATATTTTTCATGGGACCACTATAGGATAATATATTCCATTGGCTCCTCATATTTTCATTAGTGAAGAATTCAAACAAACATTGTGGTTTTATCGGTAATTGAATTGCCTTTGTGGCACTAAAAACCACACCGATAAGTTCACCAAGGCCCCTAATATTCTTCTTCATCATCAAGTTTGCATCTTTTCCATTTTCTATTTGAATTGTATTCAACTTGTGAGAGGTTGCACAAATTTTCGCACAAAATTTGTGAGTCATGCGTTGAGCCAATATTCTCATATCTATCTCACCCTTTGAATCAACTACCCCAAATAAAAATTTATCAAAATTAAATTTTTTAATTGGTATTCAAATGTGTAAGAACTTGGTGCAATAATAAAATATTCATGATTACATGTGGAATTGACAGACAAATGATGTCATCACTCTCAAGAACTCAGATTGCCTTTGCAAAGAGGACATCCACCTTTGTGCGCCAAATCCTAGACCGGCTTTGATCAAAGGGAAATACAAATGATGAACAAAAACTTCATCATATTCCATATGCTCGATCCAAATAACCTTAAAATATTAACCTAATTACCAATTAAAGTAAAATAATCATTGTTTGAGACAACTTAGAAAACTCAGCAACCAAATCATGGACTCAATCACAAGGAATGCATCCTAACAAAATATTCATGATGGTGTTACAAATAAATATGATAGCAGGGAACATGCACAAAATGTAGAGGAACATTGTAGGCAGGATATTGCAAAAGAAAGTAATATATTTGTGTATCTAAATGTATTAATTCAAACAAACCTAAAAGAAAACATAACAAAATTGAACAATGAGAGCTTCAGTATAAGGTTAGAAGGTCAAACATTAAAAGAATTCTTTTTAAAGACAGTAGAATATACTCCATACAATTTCAAAATAATTGGAGTTATCAATGCTAAAAGAAAACCAACCTTTTTCATTTTGAATAAAATAAAGTATAAAGATGATAAGGTAATAAAAAATAAAATAACTATATGTTGATCATGAAAAATAATGCATAGAACATATAACCCAATTAATAATGTTTGGGAGTACAATCATCTGCGATAGTGGTGGGAGAAATATACTTTAGTATGTACCTTACATATCACACATGAAAAATATAGAAGTTTAACCTTCATTTATAGATCATAAATTTATGATTAAAAGATATAAACTATGCTCAATAATCTCATTTCTAATTAACAGTAAACTAATTATGAAAACACAAAATATAGCTATGAAATTAGATAATAGAATAATTTCACAAATATATCGCTTATATTTTAATGATGATAATATAGAAGTTTCACTTTCATTAATAGATTATAAATTTATAATTAAAAGATATAGAATATTCTCAATGATCTCATTTCTAATTAAAAGTTTACTAATTATGAAAACACAAAATATATAGCTATAAAATTAGATAATAGTATAATTTCACAAATATATCACTTATATATTAATGATGATAATATAGAAGTTTTACCTTTATTCATAGATTATAAATTTATAATTAAAAGATATACAATATTCTTAATGATCTCATTTCTAATTAAAAGTTTACTAATTATGAAAACACAAAATATATAGCTATGAGATTAGATAATAGTATATTTTCACAAATATATTGTGTATATATTAATGATGATAATATATATGTTTTAGGAAAAATGGTCTGAAAAATACTCCAACTTTGGCCGAAATTGCTGTTACGATACCAAACTTTATGGCGGACCTTTTATCCCCTGCACAATTAATAGTGTATTTTACTTCTAGTAGTTATGAAAACTAATTCACTTATCCTGAAGAATTTTCTTGATGGGATTGGGAAATTCCATGAAGCATTACTTTGGAGGTGAGGTGCATATAGAGACTCAGGAAAGCTTTCCCAAGTGGTGCATACTTTTAGAGAATGGAACCTAATGGCAAATTTTTTTACTAATGTAGTTTTTGATTTTGTAGGAACAATTACCTTTTCTTCATATAAGAAATTACCAACAAAGGAAAAATAAATACTTCATATGGACAAACAACAAATCCCAAGCATGCGAATCAAGAGAATTCAAAATACTCAATACAATCAACATGTTCAAAACGCAACACTCATCTAATACAAAAGGACACAAACATGGATAATCACATAAAGGAGCAATACATGTATATAATGGTCAAATCTGAACAATTCTATCATAATTTGGTCAAGATTTCACTAACATGTGAATTGATTACCAACTTATTGTGGTCTCATCTGTTCACGCTTATGAAAATGAAATCTTGGCTAGTGGTCTATGTTTAACATATGTTTAATAGTGGTATCCGCTCCCGGGGCTCAGCCTGTTGACGAAAATCACTAGTCAAATTGTAGATATATGGGAAAATACTGACAAATCCTAGACAACAAAAAAGATTTGAACTTGTAAATGGATAGTTCCCGGAAGCTTTTCATCTCACAGTGCTAGAAGACGTCTTTGTTTATTCGGATTTCATGGCATATGTGAGAATTTTAGGTGTTTTTGGTGAAATCTTAATTGATCTGGAAGGAAAGGAGTGTATTTGAGTATTTGTCAATCCAACTATCTCACGCCGCCGGCCATAGTCCTTTCTTCTCCGATGGAATCACTGTTGAAGAGTGAGCTGAAAAGACTTTGGTATTTCTTAATTGATTGTTTAGTCTTTTGTTCTTGTTTTTAAATGTTTTTTAGTGTTTTTTGTGTGGGTCCTTTATTAGTTTTCTTTTTTTTGGGGGGGGGGGGGGGTTCTGCCCATTTTATGTTATTATGATAAATAAAAGGGAAATAAAGCAAATGCCCCATAAATTCAAATT
>JAJOOF010009787.1:0-26685 GCA_029582545.1 Solanum lignicaule | reverse complement strand
GCAAGAACTCCATAGGAACCATCTCTTAAGCTTTGTTTCTGGTTTCGAAGTGAAAAGAAATGTTTTCATGGCTTAAAACGTTGAGTAAGCCGACATACCACATTTTTTACCCCCACCCGAATTCTTCCCCGTCAGTCCGTAGTAAAACCCTCATAATTTTTTACTCCGATGTCGGTTGGATACGGGGTTTTATTCGTTGGAAACTAGACTCCTAGGCTTTCGATTTAATGGGTGATAGGCCTTCTAACTCTTTATAAATTGGGAGAAAACATCCAAGACATTTCACCGAAATTTTAGAGAAATCTTTAAAAAGGAACTTACGATAACTTTTGCTAACTTTTATTTTGCCACTTACCTAACTTTAAAACGTGAGATACAACCCTTGAACACTTAAAATATAACATACCACATCATTCTTAATTTATTACTCACCCTCCTTGTCTTTCCACCAAGATACGAGTTAATTTAGACGTTTAGAAAAGTCAGGGTGTTACATCTTTCCCCCCTTAGAAACATTCGTCCTCGAATGAAAAAAAAATCTAAGTCACACGGTTAAGTCCTTAGGTGTTTCCAAAATTTAGGCAGAGTATCCTTTGGCATTGTCACTATCCAGGAACCTAAAATGCAAAAAGTATAACCTAGGCATCTCACATGATGACATAAATTGGTAAGCACTATAGCTCTGCAATAACAGTGCGAACAAATATACAATGACAACAACAATAATAATAAGCAACAATATAAAAAAATCAGATAGGTACCTTACCTTACTGCACCAATATAAACTGATATGCCATCACCCTAGGGTATGAAACAAGTGATGATATTTGGACCTCATGCCATCCTCAGCTTCCCAGGTCACCTCTTCTCTATTCTTGTTTCTCCACAATACTTTAACCGAAGCCACCTATTTGGTCCTCAATTTACGGACCTGCCGATCGAATATGGCAACTGGAGTTTCCTCGTAGGACAACTCCTCTGTGATCTGAACTTCCTCAACTAGGACAACCCGAGAAGGGTCTCCTACGCACTTCTGTAGCATAGATACATGGAAAACTGGATGAACAGATTCTAGCACCGAAGGCAATTCTAACTCATAAGCCACTCGTCCTACCCTCCGAAGGATCCGGTATGGCCCAATGAATCTTGGACTAAGCTTGCCTTTTTTGCCAAATCTCATAACCCCCTTCATAGGAGAGACTTTTAAGAATACCCAGTCTTCGACGCAAAACTCTAAGTCCCTTCGTCGCACATCTGAGTATGACTTTTGTCGGCTTTGAGTTGTTAGCAACCTCTCCCGTATGAGCTTGACCTGCTCCACTATCTAATGTACTAAGTCGAGTCCAATCAACCCTGACTCACCTACCTCGAACCATCCAATGGGGGATCTACATTTTCGCCCATAGAAAGCCTCAAAAGGTGTCATCCCGATGCTGGAATGATAACTATTATTATATGTGAACTCAAAAAGAGGCAAGTGTTCATCCCAACTTCCCTTGAAGTCTAGCACACACGCCCGTAACATATCCTCGAGTGTCAAAATTATGCGCTCAGCCTGACCATTTGTCTGAGGGTGAAAGGTTGTACTAATATTAACATGTGTCCCCAGTCCTTTCTGGAAGGACTTCCAGAAGTTAGCAGTGAATTGTGCTCCTCTATCAAAGATAATAGATACCGGGACACCGTGTAGCCTAAAAATCTCCCTAATATAGAGCCCTACATAGTTTTCGGCCGTAAAAGTAGCCCAAACTAGTAAGAAGTGGGCTAATTTTTTTAGTCTATCAACAATTACCCAAATAGAGTCAAACTTGCGACGCGATCGAGGTAACCATGTAATAAAATTCATATTAATTGTTTCCCACTTCCACAAAGGAATGGCTATCTCCTGAACTAGCCTAGCGGGCTTTTGGTGGTCAACATTCACCTATTAGCAGTTAGGACACTGTGCCACAAACTCAGCAACGTTCTTCTTCATCCCGTGCCACCAATAGATCTCCTTAATATCATGGTACATCTTTGTCGAACCAGGGTGAATATAATAACGGGAATGATGTGCCTCTTCCATAATCCGATGCAGAAGCCCTGCAATATTCGGAACACACAATCGACCACTATATCTAAGGACTCCATCTCTTGCTATATCAAATGATAAAGTCTGTTCATTCTGAGCCTTGGCTCTAAGCTGCTCTAAGCTAGGATCCTCTTGTTGCCATGATTTTACTTCTACAACTAGAGATGATACGGCTGTGTCCTGAATTGTTACCCCACTATCTTCTGCCTCTAACAATCTGACTCCCAAGCTAGCTAACTAATGAAAATCTCGCGCTAGCTCACGCTTCTCAACACCTAAATATGATAAACTACCCATAGATCTTCGACTGAGGGCATGAACTACCACATTCGCCTTTCCTGGATGATATAAAATGTCCACGTCGTAGTCTTTCAGTAACTCAAGCCATCGACGTTGTCGCAGATTTAACTCCTTCTGTCGAAAGATATATTGAAGGCTTTTATGATCTGTGAAGATGTCAACATGAACACCATACAAATAGTGTCTCCAGATCTTTACATGCACAACTGCAACCAACTCTAAATCGTGGGTCGGATAGTTCTTCTCATGCTTTCTCAACTGCCTTGAAGCATATGCGGTGACCTTACCATGCTGCATTAGAACACATCCCAACCCAACACCAGAAGCATCACAATACACCGCATAGCCTTTTGAACCCTCTGGCAATGCAAAAACTGGTGTTGATGTCAACCTGTCCTTCAACTCCTGGAAATTATGCTCACAAGCCTCAGTCCACTGGAACTTAGCTGCTTCTTGAGTCAGCTTCGTTAATGGAGCTGAAATTGAAGAAAACCCCTCTACAAACCTTTTGTAGTACCCAGTTACCCTAAGAAACTACGAACCTCAGTCGGAGTCATGGGTCTGGGCCAAGTCTTTATAGCCTCAATCTTTTATGTATCCACCGCAATGCCTGCATCTAATATAATATGGCCTAAGAAAGCTACAGAGTCCAACCAGAACTCACACTTATAAAATTTTACATAAAGTTCTTGGTCTCAAAGAACCTGGAAGACTGCTCGCAAATGATTTGCATGCTCAGCTTTTGAACGTGAATACACCAAAATATCATCAATAAATACAATCACAAACAAGTCGAGATACGGCCTGAATATACTATTCATCAGGTCCATGAACACTGCTGGGGAATTAGTTAATCCAAAAAACATTACCAAGAACTCAAAGTGTTCATATCTGGTTCTTAAAGCTGTCTTTGGAACGTCTTTCTCTCGAACTCGTATCTGGTGGTACCCTGATCTTAGATCAATCTTTGAGAAACACTTAGCACCTTGTAACTGATCAAACAAGTCATCTATCCTTGAAAGGGGATACTTATTCTTTATAGTTTCCTTATTCAGTTATCGGAAATCAATACACATTCTTAGTGAGCCATCTTTCTTTCTTATGAACAACACTGGCGCACCCCATGGTGAAGCACTAGGCCTAATAAAGCCTTTATCCAACAAGTCTTTCAGCTGATCCTTCAACTCCTTTAGCTCAGCAGGAACCATTCTATAAGGAAGGATATATATGGGTTGTGTACTTGGTAGCATATCGATAGCAAAATCAATTTCCCATTCTAGGGAGCTCATCTGGAAATACATCTAGAAACTCATTAACTACCGGAATAGACTGAAGAGTTGGTGGTTCTACATCTATATCATGAATGTGAACAAGATGATAAATACAACCCTTAGTAATCATCCTCCTCGCCTTAAGATAGGAAATAAACCTACCTTTCGGCATCGTTGTATCGCCTTTCCATTCCCGAACTGCCTCTCCTGGAAAGTGGAATCTAACAATCTTTGTTTGGCACTCAACATTAGCATAACAAAACGCTAACCAGTCCATACCCATAATGATGTTGAAATCGACCATCTCTAACTCTACGAGATCTACAGAGGTCTGACGGTCAATAATTTCTATCGTGCAACCTCGATAGACTCTCCTGGCAATAATAGACTCACCAACTGGTGTAGATACAATAAAGGGTCGATCTAATGACTCTGCTACTATACATAACTTCCCCAAAATAAATGGAGTAACATAAGACAGAGTAGATCCAGGATCTATCAAAGCATAAACATAATAGGAGTAAACAATCAATGTACCTGTCACAACATCTGGTGATGACTCTGAGTCATGTCAGCTGGTTAATGAATATGTACGGTTCTGTCCACTACCAGAACTAGATGCTCCCTCTTTGCCTCCGCCTCTACCTCTACGTGCTGAAGTCTGGGTTCCACACCCTGTAGACTGTGCTGATAAGGAGGAACCTACTGTTGACCTGGTCGACTAACCTATACCACCCTGACCTATGGTAGGGCAGTTTCTCTACCCATGCCCCTCCTGTCAACAATAATAACAACCTGTGGAACCCTGTCTGCACCTCCCAAAATGCATCCTACCGCAAGTAGTGCAACGCGGCGGGGTTGTCCTAGCCTGGCCTGAACCCCTCTGCTGTTGTGAGCCTGATGCTCGTGAACCCTCACCTGGACTGACTGTTTCTGACGATCAAATCTACAACCCTAGAACTGCTATAGTGGAGGTCTAGGTGGCCTTATAGAATATCGAGGTCTCTCCCTGCGAACCAGCGAGCCTTTGCCCTCTTCTGTCTCTCTCTCGACCCTCTCACTCATATACTGTAGATGTCGGCGATTCTCTATGCCTTGTACAAAGGCCTGAATTTGCGAGATATCCATATTATCATTTAGTGCAGCGATAGAACAAGCGTCGATATAGTCTAAGTCGAGCCCTCCCACAAATCTACGCACCCTATCGTGCATCGTATCAACAAATGCTGGTGCATATCTAGCCAATGAATCAAATCTCATCCCGTACTCTCGGACACTCATGTTGCCCTATCGGAGGTTTAGAAACTGGTCCACCCGCCATCCCTAATCTCTCGAGGCAAATAATGATATATGAAAGCTTCTGTAAAGCTATCCCAATTGGGTAGGGATGCATCTTTTCCCCTAGATCTCTCCCAACTATCGTACCACAATACTGCAATATCGCGCAATCGAAATGCTGCTAACTCAACTGACTCAGTCGCTGAGGCATGCATGACTCTAAAGATCCTATGAAGCTGATCAATAAAGTGATGAGGGTCTTCTCCTGCGATCTGTCCCTGTAAACTGTGGAGGATTCAAGGCAAGAAATTCACGAACTCTCAAACTTTCGGGCCCTTCAGAAGGTCCGGCAACAACTGGCGCAACTGGTTGGCACTGTGCAGCTACTAACTGTGCTAACATACATACTGCACTCTTGAAATCCTGATCAGATGGAATATGAGGAACTAGAGGTGGTACTGCTGGTGGAGCCATAAGTCCTATAGCCCTCGGAGACTCATGAAGCGGTGAAGAAACTATAGGGGGCTGAGAAGATGTCTCCCCCTGGGTCTCACAATGGGCTACCTCCACCTGTGGTACCTTGCCGATACCCTCGCCTGCAATTGTATCAAGCCCCTGGCTAGTTGTGGTCTGTCTAGTGTCAGTCATCTCTATCTACATACAAGTATCAATTATAAGCCAGAAACCTCAACCCTTAAGACACCGCTCTATACCACAAGGTGAGCAAACGAAAGATAGTCATTCTAACATGCCTGGTAGCTTCTTGCTTATCGGATGTGGTGCACAACACATTTATAAACAAGACTCTACTAGACATGGTTTGCAGACTCCTTAGGATACGACATTGCTCTGATACCAAGTTTGTCACGCCCCAAACTCGAGGGGAGCAACTAGCTCCTAATGCCAAAACTCAGGCCCGAGCCGACCCTGCTGAACCATTTGCTACTAGCGCATGGCAGCCACACGCAATCAAGAAAATAACAAGTATATCTCGGCTTAAAACTAACCATTCGGCCGGCAAGGCTCATGTTAACTGGTCTATAAAAGAAACAACTACTCCCAAGAGATCATATAAATAAATAGCCAACTAGCACTGAAGTCCTGATTGGGCCGTCGAGGTCACCATGATATCTATACCAAAACTAAAAGTAGGTATATAACAATACAATACATCAAACAGCTTACAAGCTTCAGCAAACCAACAACATAGGCCAGTATGGCCATAACATAGCTATACACCCCACACACTAGTCTGCAAGCCTCTAAGAGTAGTAAATATTAGAGGGACAGGTCCCCATTCTACCTATAAAGATATATACAACAAAAGGTAGCAAACCTCCCAACTCTGGCAGCTCCGGAGGAAAGAGGCTAGCCAACCGGATAAAAGTCAATCCTGCTGCTGAGGAGGTCTATTCGGTCGTCTGTCAGGACCTGCATGCATGAATGTAGCGCCCCCAGGCAATGGGGCGTTAGTACAAAATAATGTACAGAGTATGAAAGGCAATAGACTATGAGGAGATATCCTGATATACTGGAATAATCTGATAAATAAATCAAGAATAAGATAAGTGTACTAACCTTCTCCTAAATCTAAACTTATCAAAACTAATAAAACAACAACCTAACCAAGCCCCCATAAGCTCGGCAGGTACAAACAGCACACAAGACCACCTACTCAGGCCCCCATAAGCCCGGAAGCTGTCAATCAGCCTATATACCCCTATCGGTAGTCCCTATCCCCGTAGGTAGACCCATAGCCCTCTTAGGCATTAATATAACCCCGTAGGCAGCACATAGCTCTCTTAGGCATCAACATAGCTTATAGACAACTCATAGCCCTCTTAGGCAATAACATGGCCCTGTAGGAAGCACATATCCTTCTTAGGCGTCAATATAGCCCTGTAGGCAACTCATAGCCCTTCTAGGCATCAATATAGCCCCGTAGGCAACTCATAGCCCTTTTAGGCATCCATATAGCCCTGTAGGCAGAACATAGCCCTTCTAGGCATAGATCACATTCCTGTAGCTAACCACAATAGCCCCAAGGGCAACAATAACAATCCAATCGCTAAAAGCGAGCAATTTAGTTATAAGCAACCTATACAAATAGCTCCTAAGTCGTGTCAAACATAGGGACGCTACTAACTGAATAAGAATCCCGACAAGGGAGGATTATATCAACTCGAGCAGCCAACAATCAACAATAATGGCTACAAGTGTAATAAGGAAAACAACCCAATTACATTGCTCCTAAGCTTTAAGGAAACATGTCGTAAGTAGGGAATAGCTTAACATACATTTCCAATGAACGCTCGAAATACCGTAGTTCCTTCACGAAACTTGTTCCTTATGTCCTAAACTTCACAATCACTATATATACACAGCTGAAATGCACCTATAAACAGTTCATAATTAATCTTAAATCGACAAATTTTCCATACTGCCCCAACTTGTCGAAACGTCCATAGAAATTCATAAAAACAACCATAAAAGGGTCCCGAGATGATTGCCTTAGTTAACCAAGTGTAAACCTTGAAGAAACACCACTAACTACAAATTTATATCTTTAAAAACTAGTTCCAAACGCAGCTAATAGGAGGGAAAAATGATTGCCACGTGTAGAGATCGCGTTTCTAGGCACGGGGGTAACCTTTAATGGTAGAAATCGTCAAAAACCAACCTTCATCATGCAAGAACTCCATGGGAACCATCTCTTAAGCTTTGTTTCTGGTTTCGAAGTGAAAAGAAATGTTTTCATGGCTTAAAATGTTGAGTAAGCCGACATACCACATTTTTTACCCCACCCGGATTCTTCCCCGGCAGTCTTTGGTAAAACCCTCATAACTTTTTACTCCGATGTCGGTTGGATACGGGGTTTTGTGCATTGCAAACTAGACTCGTAAGCCTTCGATTTAATGGGTGATAGGCCTTCTAAATCTTTATATATTGGGAGAAAACATCCAAGACATTTGACCAAAATTTTAGAGAAATCTTTAAAAAGGAACTTACGATAACTTTCGCCAACTTTTATTTTGCCACTTACCTAACTTCAAAACTTGAGATACAACCCTTGAACACTTAAAATATGACATACCACATCATTCTTAATTTATTACTCACCCTTCTTTTCTTTCCACGAAGATACGAGTTAATTTAGAAGTTTTGAAAAGTCTGGGTGTTACACACAACCACCCAGTCAACTCCCCTGTAAACAATCTTTACAAAACTACTATTAACAGGAAAATTGGATACAATATACACAGCTCAGAACGTCAGTATCATCCACCCGACAGTATGCACAGACAAGTTGAAACATCAAAACTGATTCCGAACATATATTTCCATCCAACTCCACATATGAAATCCAAGAATTTTTTAACTTCAAGAATTGAGATTCCAATTACAAGAGATTGCTAATCACATTCTTGGATGTTACAGCAACCAAAGACTACTAATCACATTCAACAAAATCAAAAGACTCTCCAGATTAAAATTCAAGCAACACCAACTCTTAAAAACAAAAGATTAAAATCAACAATCTCTTCTATCGACTATCATGGCATTCCAAATGGTCTACAACTTGAATCCGGCTCTTCTTCTTCATCAATCAAGGTCGGACATGAAACTCTATCAATGCTTGAAGTCAAACCTAAGAAGAAAAGTATGTGGTTAAAGTATTAATTAAGAACTGAAAAAATTGTTAAAATAACAAGTCATTGAAAAGTTAGTTACCATTTATTTCGTTCCATAACCAAGTGCGAGCACACATTAAAGCTTCCAAAGTAGTAGGATGGAGTCTACTGCGGTGTGGACTAATCAACCTTCCTCTAGTGCTAAATGCCGATTCAGAAGCAACAGTAGACACAGGAATGGCTAAGAGGTCACGAGCCATTTTTTGTAAAGTAGGAAATTTCAATCTGTTTGTCTTCCACCAACTTAAATTGTCAAATGATGGAGTTCGAGGCAACAAACTTTCTTCTAAATATATATCCAATTCTGATTTTGTCTTTGCATTAGCACTACTGGAAGCAACAAATCTATCAAAGCTTGATAGTCGATCACTTTCCGAAAGGCCAATGGCTTCATTTGAACTAGATGTTTCAACTAACTCATGTGGAGAAAATATTCTACTCTTGTACTCTTTAAATAAATCATCACAGTGAGTACGAACTTCTTGAATTTTAGTTAAAGTCTCTTCACCATAAATTAATGGAAGATAGAACTCTACTAACTTCATTTTATATCTCGGATCAAAAATCGCAGCTACTCCCATGAATATATGCATATCATTCCAATAATTTATAAACTTTAATAACATTGCTTCTGCCATATTTTTAATCAAAGGATTGAAACTTTTTAGCCATGCTTCTAATTCGAGCTTAACTTCACAAACTTTAGAAAAATATTGACTTGAAGTAGGATACTGAGTTCCTAAAAATTGTTCAGTAATATGATAAAAGAGCTTCAACTTACCACAAACATTTTCTGCTTCACTCATTTGCTCTTCGGTTGGAAAACAACATAATTGGCATCCGTTAGACTCAACCTCTTTGTTTTCAATTGCAGTTCTCAACATTAGAAATGTTGAGTTCCAACGAGTTGGACAATCATACTTTAACTTTTTGGTACAGGAAACATGTAGCAAGCGTGCAAATTCTTCAAATCTTTCAATTCTTCCTGATGACCCTATCCAATATAAGACACTGTCACGCACGCTTTTAATACTATCTCCTATCACCTTTAGCCCTTCTTGCACAATTAAATTTAAGATATGTGCAACACAACGCACATGTAAAACCCGCCCCATCAACAACAAATATTTTTTGCAAAGTTTCTCATCTAACAAGGTCTTCATCATAGCATTGTTAGCGCTACAATTATCAACTGTAATCATTGATATTCTTCTTTCAAGATTCCACTCTAACAAACAAATGAGCAATGCGCCACACAAAGTATCCTTATTATGAGGAGCAGGAACATAAACAAATCTTAAATATGACTTTGAAGTCTCCATGAGTCGTCAATAAAATGTGTCGTAATAGCCATGAACCTTTTTTTATTGTTGTCTGAAGTCCACATGTCAGTTGTTATTGCAATTCTACATGTGAGTGTTTCTAGTAACTTGGACGTTTTAGATTTTAGATCGTCAAAAATCTTCAAGATATCATTCTTGATTGTGTTTCTTGACACCATTTTGAACAAAGGCTGGAGACTAGCAACAAACTTTCTAAATCCCACATGATCAACTATGGACAATGGATATTCATGCAAAATGATGGCATGAGCAAGTTCTCTTCTTGAAACGTCTTGATCAAAGTATTGTTGTTGGCTGCCATCATTCACTTCCGAACCACCCTCAGTTATCAAGTTAATTGGCTTTTTGGGACATCTACGGAAATGTTCTAACATAGACGTTGTCCCACAATTTCTAGTCGATTTGATACGAGCACTACAATACCTACAAACACTAAAACAGACACCATCAACCTTCACTGGTTAAAAATGTTGCCAAGCTTTAGATGTAAATCTTCTTTGCTCAATTTTCAATAACTTCATTAGTAGCTTCATTTGTTTGTAGAGGCATTAGACTCTCATTCTCAATAGGAACAATATTAGAGGATGAACACGTTGGATTTTGTTCGTCTTGAGACTCCATCAGTATCAGTTTACTGTAAGAAAATCAACAAAAGAAGACACTAAGAAGAGGTGAACAAATTAAATTAGTACTATAAAAAAAAATCAGCAAAAAGAAACAAAACATACAAAATTAATTCTGATCAAAATATATGTAGTAGATTTACATAGATTTTACATAACCAAAATCAAGTAACAACATATTGTACATGACACGAACAAAAATGACCAATTCAAGATAAACTCATACAAGAATTAGCCAATAAAAGTCATATAAACAGTTTGACTAACTATCCATCGCTAATGTAAACTTGATTTGATAGAATATGAAGAAATTCAAATTGAAAAACAAAAAATCTTTGCAATTCGACTATTACCAAATATGGCGACACTCGATCGAGAGTGAAAAACTCTTGCGTACTGCTGTAGCGAGAAATCGTCTTTCTATGGTAGAGTTGTAAAGTCGTCGCTTCGTCGTATTTCGCGAGAGAGAGCCGAGAGGCAGAGTTTTTCTTTACTTCACTCCATTGTTGTAAGCCCAATTTAGTTTAAGTTCAAAAGAAAAAGAAACTCTAACCCATACCCGCCCCGCCCCACCCCAAATATTTTTCTTTTAAAATATTTTGTACCCGCACTGCCCCACAAACACTATTACCCGCTCCGCTTTGCGCCCGCCCCGCCCCATTGCCATCCCTAGAAGTCATTGTTAATAGTTTAGAGAACTTGTGAAAATAAATGGTGTATAGGTATACTCCATTCTCTCTTGAATGGTCTAAGGAAACTAGAGAAATATAGGAATTCAAAACTATAGTGTCAAATTAAGAAGGATGAATATACAACCCATTTGGTGGAGGACCATTCTTGGTGCTGATGTTGGGTGAATTTACACTATTTTTACCCAATCTTTTCCAATGTTTTTATCTTGTTTTGAGGATAATATATCTAAATACTCTTTACTTCTAATCATTTACATGTTTTTGGATATTACATAAGGTGTTTTGAGCATTGTAGATGAAAAGACCATGAAATTAACTACTTCTATTCATCCCATTTTATGTGACACTTTTCGAATTTCAAGATTCAAACAAGTTTATCTTTGACCGTAAATTTTTCATAGATCTTTTAAAGATTTTGAATTATCAATTATTGTAACTTATAGTACTTTTTACGTAGTTTATAAATATATAAATTTTATTTCAAAAAAATAGAAGATTTCGTACACAAATTTCCGGTCAAACTTAAATTGTTTGACTCTCGAAAAAATGAAAAGTGCCACATAAATTGGGAAAGAGAGTAAATGTTTTAAATACCCACACTCTTAGTCATTTTTAGGAGAGAACGAACCTGGGAGGAGTATAGAGCAAGAGTGAAACACTCCTTCTTCTAGGGTTACTTTGGTTATTTTATTTACGGAAACGAGTCAAAAATACCCTTAAACTATTCGAAATAGCTCATAGTTACCCTTAAACTATATTTTGGCTCAAAACTACCCTTTCCGTCAAACTATTGGGTCAAAAGTACCCTTCTTATTAATGGAAGTTGTTAAAAAGAGTAATTAGGATTTAGGGATTTAGTCTATGTGGTAGTGGAAAAAAAGAGTAATTAGTATTGGCATGCAATGTGGCATCGACATGGCATTTAACAACTTCCGTTAATAAGAAGGGTACTTTTGACCCAATAATTTGACGGGAAGAGTAGTTTTGAACCGAAATATAGTTTAAGGGTAAATATGAGCTATTTCGGATAGTTTAAGGGTATTTTTAACCTTTTTTCTGTTTTATTTATTAAAAGCGGGTCATGCCCAATTTATTCAAAAAAATAAGATTATTTACATGACTTGGGAACAAAAGTGACTCAAGTCCATTCCTTCTGGTGTTACTTCTACAACTCTTTATATAGCGCTTTTATTTCTTGTTTGTACACAAATTCTAGCTTATTACATGAACATCATATTCTAGTTATTGATTATTAATGGGGACTCTAACACTCAAGTTTGCTCACTTAATTTTATGCTTACTATTTTGTGGCTTCGCGATCCATAAGATAAACAAATAATTCCTATTGGAACACGCAATAAAATAAATAGGAATATAATGTAGTTTAAGGGGAGTAGGATGCGTTTGTGGATGAATTAGTGGTTATGAAGAAGACTTACATAGTTTTCCATACTGAGATAAAGTACAAGAATGTATATAAATGCATTCAGATTAGTTGATCATTCTCGCTCAATGATGTAGTTATGAGACTAATATAGGGTAGAATGTCAGAGGCTCAATAGACCAAGACCATAATATCAACTCAGTGAATTAGTAACTCGGTGAATATCTTAAATTAGCTTAACAACAATAACTAGATATGATAGAAAAACACAAACACCATAGACCTAGGCTCTAATGTCTCTCTGAACAGCTTTTATGATCTTAATCATTTACTTTCATTGTTTTAGTGATAATAATTAGTAGTATATACAACAAACAACCAACTCTCTTGATTTGAACAACACTTGTTAACTTGATATAATAGATGAATCAATAGTTTGTTAGCAACTAAGTCTCTATGGGATAGACAAGCCCGATTATTTAACAATCACTTTATTACTTGCGATTACATACAATTGTGTGTGCTGTTGATGTGCAAGCTTTGTTGCAAGCATAGCACAAGCAATCGAAACCCAGAATAATGACATCTCAACCAAAAGCCCCATTAGCAGTGCATGAAGTGGAAGTCTCACTCACAAAAAACGTTAACTCCAGTATTGTAAAGTCTTCACATTACTAGAAGATGGGATCATGAAGTTCTCCCCATTAAGATGTTGTTGTTAACTTCTCCCCATTATCACCAGCATGAGGAAGTTCTAGCACACAATTTTACTGAAAGTTTATATATTCTCTCTAAGTTTTTTCTAGATTCAACTGTGAGTGGATAGCATTGATGGGCGGGCTCAATAGAATGGGTGACCTAAAACAAAAATTCAGTAAAGAGATTTACGTTTATTATATTATTATTTTTTATATTTTACTTTCTTTTTCAATTAACAATAGAGGAGTAACATTTCTTGTAAATATTTTGTAAGACAAGAATACACATATAAAAATTATTGTACGTACATAACAACACAAATATTTAAATCTGTTTTATTGATTATAATTTTGAAAACTTTTTCAATAGAATCAATTGTTAACCGAAACTATCAAAATTATTCTAAAAGTGTTTTAAAATAAAATTAAGATTTCACTTCATTGAATATGTCAATTACAGATATAATATTTCGTAATACTTTTAATTACAAAAATCAATATTATAGTGATTGTTACCTTTAGAAGACATTCAAAGTTAAGACGGCAATTCTTTTAAATTTAAATATTTGATAATCTAATTAGTTTGAGCTTGAATGTTTAATAGAACTTCTCAAAGAATGGAAGACAATCTTCCAAAGTCAATGTTAAAACATGGTTGGTTTAAATTGAAGAGAATTAGACAAGTTAAGAAATAAAAAATAAATGTAAATTTAATTATCTATGTTTTTAAATATACTTATATCAATAATAAAATTTCAAAAATATGTGCATAACAATTAGTAAGAAATTAACAACAAATAATTAAGAAATTTTTAATTTTTTATAACAATAAATACATAATTTTTTTAATACTCTACTTACGATATTTTGTTTCTTCCAAGTGTGTTATTGGTTAATACGGTGCTTCTCAAAATTACATCGCCTCGTCAAATGTGGTTGTCTCTTTTATGTAACTATTTCCTTTACCTTTTGAGTGCTTTTGGTTCATTGTTTAATTTGCCTTTTGCTTTATTTCTATATTGTACATCTTCGATATGTTTTCGTATTTAAGCTAACTAAATTTGGGAGAGCTTTTGTTCTTTGAATGCCCTTATTATTTGGGTCCTAAAGTTACTGCTTTAGTGGCTTTAGGGTTGAGCCGTCCTTGATAAGAACATAAAGTAAATTTACACTGAGTTGGTTTTACTCTTAAACAAGGTCACTAATCTTGAGTGAACCGGTGAGTCCAATAGAAGTATACTCCCCTGTCTCATTTTGTATGAGTTACTTTCAGTTGACACAAAGTTTTAAAAAAAAGGAAGACTTTAGAAATTTGTGGTTTAAAATAAGTGATAGATATTATATTTGTGTGGCTATAAATCACTTCATTAAGGGTAAAATGAGCATTTTAAAGTTAAATTATTACTTAATATAGAAATATATCATTTTTTTGGAACAAACTAAAAAAGCAAAATAAGTTATATAAATTGAGACGGAGAGAGTAGTAAAAAAGGAAGCAGGAATGATAGAGGTTGATGGGATGACTAATATACAAGCATAAATCACATTAATAATGAACAATTACTTTATTCAGCTGACTAAATTCTTGATGGGTTAGAATCATTTTCTCCTCGATTCCTCTTTAATCAGTGAGCTATTAAAGCTCCGATTCGATTTGAATCGATCTTTTCTCTTTTGACAGAGTTATTGCTGATAAATATACCTCTGAATTATAGTAAATGGTATGCAGATATCCTCCGTCATACTTTTGAGACACTGGTGCCCCTATCATCCAAAAAACTAGAGCATATATGACGGAGGGTATCTGCATACCATTTACGATAGTTCGGAGGTAAATTTGTCATTTTCCCCTTCTTTCAGGTCTCAAAATGAAGAACACTCAAATGAAACATTCTTTTGTCAACAAATGTAAGTTATACCTTTTTTTTTAGATCTAATTTCGGTGGGTTAAATTTCACAATAGAATTAATACCACCATATGAGCTTAGATCTTTAAAAAGTATAGTAAAACAAGTATGCAACGATATAACTGTAAAATTAAATTATAAATTTAATAATAACATTACTTTACGAAAGAATCGAAAACAATCATTTCTCTTTTAGCCAAGTTATTTATTTATACAAAAAAAAATATGAACTTGGCTTATTTATGCTATTGTTATTATGAAGTGTTATTATAAAGAATGTTGACGTAGTAAAATCTATAGATAATTGGTATAATCGTTCTTTTTCCCTTTTGTAACTCTTCCAAGAATCCATTCTTTTATCTGCACCAATAAATAAAAAGAGAAAGAAAATTAAAAACTAGCTAAAAACCAAATTCATATTTCTTTATATCAGAAAACAAATAATTTGCTAATGTAATAAAGAGATAAATGCAAGATGTTTTCATTCTAGTTTGGCAATATTACAGGAACTATGTAATCCACCTTAACAAAAAAAAAAAAAACTAGTTTTTGCCAAAATCAAACAAAATAAAATACAAAAGACTGCCTAATTATTCTAATATACTTACCAGAACGTACGTATGTGCAAAAATAATTAATAAGTTTCAACAACACTTGCCAGCATTTTAGAAAACGCAACTAACACAATTGCAATCATAAGGTTATATTAAATTTTAAGAATAAAAATTAATTCATCTAAAATTTAAAAATTATATTAGACAAATTAGAGACTTTATAAATGATATTGATTGAAATATTTAAGATATATATTATCTTTTGAAAATATATTAATCAACAAATAAATATTCTTAACTAATATTATTTAAAAAAATTGATTTGTGTTTTTTCAAATTAGTATATACTAATTAAATTAAATATTACAAATATAATGTCATAAGTTTTTGACAAAAAGATAATCTATCAAGTCTAACTTAAAATCAAATGACATAATGTAATACTCTTATGTCAAATTTCAACATAACGTACATAAATGTGATTTAAAAGAAAAGAAAAACGTAAATATATAACTTTATTCAATAATGAATTTTCCTTCAATTTAAAAATTAGAATACTAATAAAATTATGTTAGTGAAAAAATAAACATAAAATAAATAAATAAAATAGATAATATGAAAAATCGCATGGAATTACAAGAAGTAAAGGTTGAGAATAAGAAGGGAATGAAATATAAATAATATAAATAAAAAATATATTTTTAGAAATTTTTAGAAGAATAAAAAAAAGAATTTAAAATAATAGAACTAAATATAAATTAAAACAAAAAATAAAAAATAGAAATAAAAAGAAGAAATAAAAAAGTAATCAACTAGTAATTGGCCATGTAATTCAGAGCACCTCATTGAGAATTGGAGAATATAATTACTACACCAATTACACCCAATTAGTTGTTAACCAAGTAATTACATGAACAGTCAAACATATTATAATTACATCTAATTACATCAAACATACTATAATTACATCCCGTTACATCAAACATAATATAATTATTAACATCAAACATACTTTCCAAACATGCTCTAACATTCAAAATGATTTATTATCCATTTATTCTATAAAAATAAATGAGGATATAATATTAAATTAGAGGAAGAAATTACAAGGGAAATTAGTATGTATAGTTACCTCGGCGTCACTAGTGTCATATTCACAAGTGAGACGGTATTTTATCATGGTCCAATTATTTTTCTTTGATGATTCACTAAAGTATTTCAAATTAACCTTCAACCCAATCACATCTCCTTCTGAATTATTAATTGGAATTTCTTCTCCTAAGCATTGCCAATAACCTATTCCATTTCCAACTACTTGACTTTTTCCTGTATGTCCTCCAAAATATTTATCTTCATGGATGAAGAAGTATTGTTCTCTTTCGCACATATTTTTCGCTGTAAATCTCAAAAAAAAAAAAACTTTATTAGTGATAATTCGATTTTTAATAAATAAGCTTGTATTGAACAAATAATAATCTAAATTTTTATTATCTTTTTCGCTTATTCAATGACATTTTTTGTTTGTAGTTCTGCAAATAAGCTTTTGTTTTCATCTGAATTATTTTTCTTTCGCTAACTTGACTTATTTTTTCCTTGAAATGTTGTGTTTTTCTATTGGACAAAACATACATAATGATAATTTAATTACTTATTCAATAATTAAAATAAGCACAAGAAAATATCATAAACATTGAACATCAATGCATAACAATAGGGAGAGTTAGGGCGGATGAAGTTTTGCTTTATATCATAGATTCAATCCGCCCTACCTGCTTGTTTAATATTTTTTTTGTTTTTCAACCTGTCCTATCCACCCTTTTTAGTCCTCCCTCATTCAGTTTAGTGTTTAATATTTTTTTTTCTTTTTCAACCTGCCCTATCCCATTCTATTTAGGGTTGCCTCGCTCCGTTTAGCGCTTACTGCCACATAGAAATAAAGTCATTAATGGATAACATTTCAGTTGGATCAATTTTACACTTTATTGTAACCACACCTTACGTGTATCAATGTGATCAGCTAATGATAGAGAGTTTAGAATTTGACGTGTATGAATGTGATCGGCTGATTGTATAGGGGCATTAAGTACGGCCAAAACTATTTTTTAAGTTGACCAGACACAAGATTTAGCTATTTACAAGATAGTACTTGTACAACAAGTAAACATTTTAATTCAAGTTTTGAAATATTGCTAGGGTTAAAAAAATATAGTATTTCAGTTTGTAAATGACAAGATATATCCTTCAACTTTTATTGATACATATCAAAAAGAAATTTCAAAAAATGAATAAAGATTTGAATAGATTTTGCGAAGAACAAGACAAACTATATATGATAAACAATGTATGCATAAAATAATTTTGAATCATTTTAGAATTCTATCCATTTAGAAATTTATAAATTGTGACTTTAATAAAATTAAGGACTTAAAAGTAATAGGACTTAGTTTAGTGTTACATTTCTTTGTTTTGTTATTATTATTTTTTTCAGAATTATTGCTTATCATATAGTATTTATATATATAATATATAGAAGCTATTAAATTCAAAATGAATATTGAATAGAATTAATTTCTGAAATGTCTTGGTTCGAAACAAGTTATTTCAGGATCGATATATATATATGAAATAACTTATTCCGTTATCATATAAATAATATATAAAATAATAATGCATAATGCATCTTATCTCAGTAGTATTAGCTACTCACACCAAATGACTCCGTAAAATTAATAGAAAGATGAAAGAGTGTTACCTAGATTGTCAGGAGATTTGATGTAAAATTCATTTGCATCAATATTGTCTATAAGATGGTACTTGTAGAACACATAAATATTTTAATTCAAGTTTTGAAAGATTTCTAGGGTTAAAAAAAATGTAGTATTTCATTTGGAAATGACAGAAAGATGCTTCAACTTTTATAAATTTCAAAAATTGAATAAAGATGAGTCCGTAAAATTAATAGAAAGATGAAAGAGTGTTACCTAGATGGTCAGGAGATTTGATGTAAAATTCATTTGCATCAATATTGTTTATAAGATAGTACTTGTACAACACATAAATATTTTAATTCAAGTTTTGAAATAATTCTAGGGTTAAAAAAAAAAATGTAGTATTTCATTTGAAAATGACAGGAAGATACTTCAACTTTTATAAATTTCAAAAATTGAATAAAGATGTTGCGAAAAACAAGACAAACTATATATGATAAACAATGTATGCATAAAAGACTTAAAACTAATAAGACTTAGTTTAGTATTACATTTCTTTTCTTTTCTTTTTCAGAATTATTGCTTATCAGATAGTATTTATATATATATATATATATATAATATAAAAGCTATTAAATTCAAAACAAATATTGAATAGTATTAGTTCAAATTGTGTCTCCGATATATTACCATAGATCTTTTTTTTAAAAACTTTATTTATTAATATGAATTTGAGTAGCTTAATTCAAATTCTAAAATATTTCTCATTAAAAAGAACACAAATTCTTTCATAAAAATTTAACTAAACAAGATGATAGATACAATTAAAACTTTTAGGATGAGCAGCCAGGATGGAAGTCCTTGGGTAGGAAAAGGAGAGTAACACAAGAAGGGGTTTTCCTTCAAATGAATTTCTACCTACTTGTTAGAATTGTGAATCCGCAGCTACTTGTTAGAATTGTGAAGCTTTAATCTCTATTTCCAGCTACTTGTTAGATTTCTGAAGCTTTAATCTCTTATCTGAGATGCCGTCCTCGAAATCAAACTCTTGCAACAACAACACCCATCGAATCAACCTTGGCTTTGCATCTTTCTTAGCCATCAAATATCGGATTGCGGCATGATCCATGTGTATGGCCACCACTTTAGTGCCTAACAAATACGCTCTAAACTTTTCAAAAGCATACACTACAGCTAGCAATTCTTGCTGGGTGACAGTGTACTTATTTTGGTCCTCATGATTAATGAAGATCGGGATTGAGCCCAACGAACCATCTATCAGTAATGGATCAAAGTGGACAATTACATAATAATGCAATCTACTATTTCTTGATTGGGATCGTTTGGTTCGAAACAAGTTATTTCTGAATTAATTATTTGAGATAAATTATTCATGATCATGAAATAACTTATCCCGTTATTATTATGATATAAATGGTCATATAAAATAATAATGCATAATGCATCTTACATATTACATATTCTTTATAGCTACTCACACCAAACAACTCCGTAAAATGAATATGAATAAAAAGATGAAAGAGTGTTATAATTAATACCTAGATTGTCAGGAGATTTGCTGTAAAATTCATTTGCATGAATATCTTGAAGCAGTGGAGCTAGAGATGAAAAGGGAAGTTGACAATGAACCTTTTTGGTGAGGTAATGTTGAATCAACTCAACATCAGTGGGCATAAATCTGTAACCAGGTGGGAATTCTGTTATCATATCATATCCACCCATTAATAATTACAAATGAATTATCTTTTAATTTTGGTCTTCAATGATATAATATGATAATCTTTGTCTCTATTCAACATCTATATATAAACTCTCCATTTTTTGTATAGTTAACAAAAAAAGGGATTATACCTTTTGGACTTCTATTTGTGATTGAGGTCTATTGAAAATTAGTACGGATTGATTCAAAAAAAAAATAGTACGGAATTGACCATTTCAAAATTCTAGTTATAACATCCTATGCTTATCCACTCTACTAGGATGAAATAAAAATACTTTCTTTTTTTTTTGGTTTTCCATCTGATGTCCAGACTCCAGAGCCCATATTTACGGTTTATTATGATAAAAATATTAATCCATATCGTCTTATATTTGCACATTAATTTATTTCACTTTATTTGGGGTTATATTATGATAAAAATAGAGGAAAGTCCGATCATAAGAAATTTTAAAACTTAACTAAATCACAAGAATGTTAATAAATTATATTAAGATTATCATCATATGAAGTCATTAAATTGTGATACCTAAACTATTTACATTTTGCAACTTTGATACTACTTAGAATCTGGGGTGTTGTTTGTGCGAGCTAACAAGTACCCTCTATTTTTATTTTATTTTTATAATGCTAGTTAAGTGTTTGTGTTTTTTTTTCCTGTGTATCACATTAATCAATAATAATTAGAGAGGCATATTCAAAATTTCAAAAGGATGGGTGCACTATTACGAAAAAATGCATCTAAGATATAAATTTGATCGGTTTGACTTTTAGGTTCTTAATATGAACCATTAAATTTTAAATATCATAGGTCCAAAATACATAATATTACTAGTTTTAAATTTTAATTTACACATTTGATTTGATTATATAATTTTTTTAGGAATTTTCAATGTAACACTCTTCAACTTTGAAAAATTAAAGCAAGAAAATAAAAGAAAAATTAACTGAAACATCTAAAGTGTTACCAATAACCACTTGGAGAGGTGTTACTCAAAAAAATAATACAAATATAAGATTTAAATATTTATCCTCACTTGGAAAGGTGCACCTAATTATCATCGTATTTTTACATAGTACTTTGAATATGGATTCGCACATCTATATTTAAGTATTTTTTGAAAACATATAACACTACCATATATGATCTAGAGAGGGGAGCATGAGTTCAGGTGAACCCACGGGACTCCCTAGATACGCCTCTGATAATAAATCTATATAAAAAGAATAAAGTATTGTGTGTATGTTATATTATTAAGTACAAGATTTTTAAGAAAAAACATAAAACTTTTAAGATAAAAAATGTATTTAAAGAGAAACATGATAACTTACAATGACGGTAAACTCTAAGGTAAAAAAAGAAAAAGAAAACTACATTATATGTGGCCATATTAATATAACACAACTACTTGTAACAAATTTAATAATAAAAAGAATTTTGTTAAAGAAGAAATGAAAGTCATCTACCAAGAGGCTAACAACACAATAGACCTAAAAAAGTCTATCAGAAAGTCAAAATTTATTTTAAAATCTATTTCAATATAATGAATTATTAATTATTATACTGCAAAAAAATGTGTCTATTATTATTTGCACCTAAATTGACATCATGAATTTAATGTTTATTAGGAGTCTATTTCTATATAAAGATTTAGAATATTTCAATTATCTAAAAGACCTATTATTTATATAGAAAAAATTATAACATGCAAAATTTTGATGCAATAATCTTACTTGAATTAAAATACATGGCAACATACTCAAACCAACCAAAGAAAAAATATTTGTATTAACGCAAAATATAAATAAGGTATTTCTTAAGAAATTTTTTTGTCAGAAATAAAATTTCTCAACTAATTCAAGTAAGAAAATATTTAGCTAGACTTTAATATGGGATACTTTCAATAAAACCCAACACCCATTGGGCAGTGTGGTCTCTAAAGAGACCTCCAAGTCCCCTTAGTCCTAGGCTTGACTCCTCCAAGTCCTCTTAGTCTTTCCTAGGCTTGTCTTCTCCCCTGCTGGGAGGCACTTGACATGAATGGTGATTTCACCTTTCTTGGGTGTCTGACATCACAGTTGATGAAATCTCTTTTATTCCTGAAGAGGTTGATATTCCTTGTAAGCTAGATATTCCACATACAAAAAGGAATAGCATACCCCATTTAATCTTGGAATTGAAAGGTTTACTCCTAATGCCTCTTGAAGGTTGAAAGTAATTAGTTTCCCCTCCATTAACAAGGATTGAGATAGAGCTTGTGGTATCTCTTATGAGGGTGGACAATTTAGTAGGAAAGTTGAAGAGGGTAGGGAAGTTGAAGAAATAGAGTATATTTCTTATGAAAGACCACTCGTTAAAAGCCTTTTCCAAGTCCACTTTCAAGATTATGTTAGGATTTTTCCCTTTCATTTTCTTAAAGTGAGAAATCTACGCCTACACGATAATAATGTGATCAAACACCCACTATTATTTCAAGACAAGTTATCCCACTTTGTATATGAAATAACTTATTGCATCGTATTACTATGATATAAATGATGAGATAAATAATACAAGAATTACCTAATACCTCAAACCAAATATAGAATAAAATAATAATGCATCTCATCTTAGGATTATTATTCTTTATATCTGATCACACCAAACAACTCTGTAGTATATTGTTGAAAGATGAAAAATGAATAAAAATAAAAGAATGGTATAATAAATACCTAATTTCTCATGAGATTTGCTGTAAGAACGAGATTTGCTATAAGAAATCAAATGGGGGTTTTAAAATTGATATTTTTGAGTTTATTGTGATGGTTTGTAATGTTGTGTTGTGTTATGTTAGGAGGTGATCTAGACCTCCATTAGAGACTTTGAAATTGTGTGGAGTGTTCGAAAACTAGTAGTTGTGAAGCTTGTCGCGTCTATTTTTATGTTGTGACTTCTTGTGATGTAAAAGTGTATTATGAAATAGGTGTGATACGTTCATGCAATGTAAAAGTGTATTATGAAATAGGTGTATGCTTTGTTTATCTCAAGCTATTGTTTAAGGGGTATTTATTACAGTGATGAGGGTTTCAATGAGCCGTTGTAGCACGGATAGACAAGGTATAGTGACTGCAGTGATGGATGACACTAGACTGAATGTACATTTTAAGTCATTTTTTCAAGTTTTTCACTATAATTTAAAATATTAAAATCAAAAAATCTTAGAGACAATTTTTCAAGATCTAGTTCTATTTTCTTTTGAGACAATCTTTTCATTCAGTAATTCAATTTCAGCCTAGAATTGAAAGAGTGAATTTTGTGGGAAAGCATGTGAGATGATGTAATTAACATGTATTTCACTTCTATATTGATTAATTATGTTTTTTAGGATGAAATTGATGTTTAGATACTTATTTGTAATGGTTGATGATGAGTTGGTATTCTAACAACTCTTTAGACTCAAATTCATGGTTTATTTCTATGTTTTTAATATTTTTCTATGAATAGGATAGTTATACATGTATGAAACAAATAAAAGTTGTTAGTGTGAGCATGCATACCCCTTTTCAGAGGGTGTACGATCGTAGTCTCATGGGCCATATCCCGGCCCTAGATAATAATATCACTAAAAGAAGTTTTCCTAGCATAAGTAGTTCTTGGATTATCTATTTCCCACTCCTGAAAGGCAAACACAGGAGGAACTAACAAAATAGATGGTACATCAAAAACTCTTTCTTTTGCTCCTTCCTTTTCCAATTTGTCGGCCAGTCTATTTTGCTCTTTGAAGATGTGTGACATCCTTGGAGCACCCAGCCTCTACATTAATGGAGCTTTTGACAGCTTTGAAAGCCATACAAGAGAAGAAATGGAATGCGAGGGTGATTGGGGTAAGCGCCACATCTAGGGCTAGGTTGCTCTCTGTTGAGAGAGATGAAGAGGATGGCTCTGAGTTTTTTTTTTTTGTAAAGAGACGAGTAATTTAAGAAATAATCAAATATTTTCAAATTTAGCCGATTGGATGGTCAATTATGTTATAAGTCTAGCCAATTGAATTTTGTATATGTCCATAATTGAATTAATTATTGATTTAGGCCATAATTGAAATAAGATAAATTATTATCGATTAAGTATTTAGCTTCTTAATTTAAATAAGATTAAATAATGGGAAAATTATGTGACTAGGCAAATTTTGTAAAGTATTTATTGAAAATAGCTATGGTTAAAAAATATCTTTTTAAAAAAAATATTTTATTTGTATAGCAATTTAATGGTATCCTAAGTTTCTAATTTAACTCATATTAAGGCCACTATTTAAGACACATACGTTCTCTCTAAAATTTTCAAAATATTTCAAAACTAAAAATTCTCTCTCATTTGATTCCCTCTTTCAATAGTTCTTCAATTTTCACAACTTCTACTTCTCTCTCATCAAAAGTTGATAAAAAAATAGTCTTTTAGAAATTTGAAAAAATCTCCCAAAAGATTTACCCAACAATCTCATTGATCCAGTTATATTATTTTTGGTATGTTTTCTTAGAGGATCCAGAATGTGTCTCAAATCAGTGAAGAGAAGGGGAGGGAAAATTAGATTGATTTTTGTGGGGAAACTTGTTGGAAGAGGGAGTAATTTGAAATCCTTGGAGATATAAGGGACGAGGTTGTTGGCGTTGAAATTAGATGGAAAAAGCTCATATCCAACCATCTTCGAATTTCTCCTCCCTTCCAAGGCTACAGTAACAAAGGTTTTGAAAGCTTCAGAAGCCATACAAGAGGAGAAAGGGAATGTGAGGGTGATCGGGGTAGGCGTCGCGCCTAGAGCTAGGGTTGCTCTTTGTTGAGAGAGATGAAGAGGACGGGCGTGAGTTTTTTTGATAAAAAGACGAGTAATTTAAGAAATAATCATAGATTTTCAAATTTAGCCGATTGGAGGGTTAATTATATTATAACTCTAGCCAATTGAATTTTGAATACGTCCATAATTAAATTAGTTGTTGATTTCCGTCCTAATTGAAATGAAATAAATTATTATCGATTAACTATTGAGCTTCTTAATTTAAACAAGAGAAAATAATGGGAAAATTATGTAACTAGGCAAAATTTGTAACTTATTTATTGAAAAAATAGCCATTGTTAAAAAATATTGTAAAAATGGAGCAATACTTTATTTTAATTGCAAATTAATGGTATCCTTAGTTAGTTCCTAATTTAACTCATATTAAGGCCACTATTTAAGGCACACACGTTCTTTCTATGATTTTTCATAATATTTAAAAACTAAAAAATTTCTCTCGCATTCAAGTCCCTTTTTCAATAATTCTTTAATTTTCACCACTTCAGCTTCTCTCTCATCAAAAGGTGACGATTTTTTTTCTTCCAGAAATTGGAAAAAATCTCCCAAAAAATTTACACAACAATCATATCGATTCAAGTATTTTTATTTTTTTTTGTATGTGGACCCTTAGAGGATCCAGAATGTGTTCCAAATCAGTGAAAATAAGGGTGGGCAAATTAGGTCAATTTTTTGGGGAAACCTGTTGAAAGAGGGAGGAATCGAATTCCTTGAAAAAATAAGGTACGAGGTTGTTGGCGGTGAAACTCGATGGACAAAGCTCATATCCAACCGTTTACGAATTTCTCCTCCATTCCAAGGCTACAATAATGAAGCTTTTGACATCTTTGGAAGCCATACATGAGGAGAAAGGGAATGTGAGGGTGATCGGGGTAGGCACCGCGCCTAGGGTTAGAGTTTCTCTCTGTTCAAAGAGATGAAGAGGACGAGCGTGAGTTTTTTTTGGTAAAGAGGCAAATAACTTATGAAATAATCAAAGATTTTAAAATTCAGCCGATTGGAGGGTTAGTTATATTATTAGTCTAGTCAATTGAATTTTGAATATGTCCATAATTAAATTAATTATTGATTTCGGCCATAATTTAAATAAGATAAATTATAATTGATTAATTATTGAGCTATTTAATTTAAACAAGATAAAATAATAGGAAAAAATTGTAACTTATTTATTGAAAATAGTTACAGCTAAAAAATATTGTAAAAAAGAACAATATTTTATTTGTATAGCAAATTAATGGTATCCTAAGTTAGTTCCTAATTTAACTCATATTAAGGCTACTATTTAAGGCACACACGTTCTCTCTACAATTTTTAAAATATTTCAAAACTAAAAAATTTCTCTCATTCAGTTCCCTCTTTCAATAGTTCTTCAATTTTCACCACTCCCACTTTTCTCTCATTAAAAGGTGACGATATTTTTTTTTCCAGAAATTGAAAAAAGTTTACACAATAATCCCGCTGATTAAGGTATATTATTTTCGGTATGTATCCTTAGAGGATGCAGAATATGTACCAAATCAGTGAAGAGAAGGGGCGGACAAATTAGGTCCTTCTTATTTTTTGGGTGTGTGTGTGTGTGGGGGGGGGGGGGGGGGGGGGG
>JAJOOF010009786.1:0-28635 GCA_029582545.1 Solanum lignicaule | reverse complement strand
ATGTGGCCGGAGCATCAGTCAAGCCAAATGACATTGTAAAAAACTCATAATGACCATCATAGTTCAGAAAGCCATCTTTGGAATGTCATCTTCCTTAATGTCATCTTCGAATGATTGTTATGCTCATCCTCACTCCTTGAGTAAATAAATATATCATCGATAAAAACAATCACAAAACACATCAAGGTATTGTCTAAAGCCTTATTCGTCAAATCCATAAATGTGGCCGGAGCATCAGTCAAGCCAAATGACATTGTAAAAAACTCATAATGACCATCATAGTTCAGAAAGCCATCTTTGGAATGTCATCTTCCTTAATGTCATCTTCGAATGATTGTTATGCTCATCCTCACTCCTTGAGTAAATAAATATATCATCGATAAAAACAATCACAAAACACATCAAGGTATTGTCTAAAGCCTTATTCGTCAAATCCATAAATGTGGCCGGAGCATCAGTCAAGCCAAATGACATTGTAAAAAACTCATAATGACCATCATAGTTCAGAAAGCCATCTTTGGAATGTCATCTTCCTTAATGTCATCTTCGAATGATTGTTATGCTCATCCTCACTCCTTGAGTAAATAAATATATCATCGATAAAAACAATCACAAAACACATCAAGGTATTGTCTAAAGCCTTATTCGTCAAATCCATAAATGTGGCCGGAGCATCAGTCAAGCCAAATGACATTGTAAAAAACTCATAATGACCATCATAGTTCAGAAAGCCATCTTTGGAATGTCATCTTCCTTCACCCTCAATTGGTGGTAACTCGAGCGAAGGTCAATCTTAGAGAAGTAATGTGCCCATTGTAGTTGATCAAACAAATCATATTTCCTTGGAAAAGGATATTTTTTCTCAACACTAGCCTTGTTCAATTGCCAGTAGTCAATACACATATAGAGTGAACCATCTTTTTTTCGAACAAACAAAACTGGAGCACCCCATGGAGAGATACTCAGTTAGATGAAACCATTATCCAACAAATCTTTCAATTGCTCCTTGAACTCCCTTGAGTATTATCAGCGCCATACGATAAGGATAAATAGAGATAGGTTGTGTATAGAGGAGTAGGTCAAGACTAAAGTATATTTTCCTTTCGGGAGGAACACCAGGTAGATCATCGAAACACTCCCACAAATTCATTAACAACGGGGACCGACTCAAGAGTAGGGCTTTCAGAATTCATATCCCAAACACGTACAAGATTGTATATGCAACCTTAATTATTATTTTCCTAGCTTTAACACAAGAGACAAAATAACTCATAGGAATTAAATTTCCTCCTTTCCACTCTAGGATGGGTTCATTTGGAAACTAAAACTTCAATACTCGGTATCTAAAATTAATAGAAGAATAACATGAATACAACCAATCCATTCCAAGAATAACATCGAAATCTAAGATATGAAGGTCAACAAGATCAATATGAGTGACCCTATGGGATAAGGATATGAGATACTTTCTATAGACTCTCTTAGCCACAATAGATTCACCTATAGGATTAGAGATAGAAAACGAATCTAACAACACATCTGAACGAATATCAAACCTCATAGCCACATATGGCATCACAAAATAAAAGGTAGCACCGGGATCAAATAAAACATAAACATCAAGATTGAAGTCTTTCAACATCCTGATAACAACATCAAGAGAACCCTCTTGCTTTTGACGAGTCTGGAGTGCATAGAATTGATTTTGCCTCTTGATTACCACAAGAACCTGATACAGGATAAGTTTAAGCCCTTCGACAATTTTCTCCTTCATTCATAGCAACTGAGGGGAAGTCCCTTATATAATGATCTGTCTTGCCACAATCAAAACATGCATTAGAATCGGCTAGACGTTTACCCTCATGCTTTCTTCAACATTTAGTCCAAGTAGACAATGAAGATCCACTACCATTTTCTCGTTGAGGCTTAGGGTTACACACCCTACTATTGTTGAGTTTAGGAGGATCATTGGAATAACCTTGACCAGAAAAGCTCTGTTGTAACATAGAATGACCATGTCTTTTGGACCTTGAATGTGAAATTTCACCACCCTTAGTCTTGTCCCTCTTTGCCTCCCTAGAACATTCCTGAAGTTTCTCCTCTTCAATTTGTTGAGCATGAACCATTAGGAGAGAAATGCCCATTAGTAAGCATGGTGGTGCGACATTCTGTAACCACCTTTTCAGACACTCCTGAAGCAAAATTACTCATCCTTGTCATAGGATCGACAGCAACAGTCCTAGCATATCAAGACAAATGTGTGAAATTCAATGAATACTCCTTTACACTCATGTTTCCTTGATGAAAGTTGATGAATTCAACTACATTTGCCTCCCTCATATCAAGGAAAGCAATCTTAAACTTCTCCCAATTAAGATAACCCTGCATAAACCACCTTATCTTCGTTCTATTAATTGAAGCACACTTGAGAAACACCATTAAATTGATAAGCATCCAATTCTACCTTTTCCAATGGCGTCAGTCCTATGATCATCAACACCTTATACACCTCATCAATGAACTCTTGAGGACATTCCTCAACTTTGGTACCATGAAACAATGGAGGACTCATTCTAGAGAAGTCTCTCACTCTAGTCACAGCCATACCCACATTTGGGTTGACGGGGACCACAACCTCCCTATTGTCTTGAGCTGTCATGGATTGAGCCAACACTTGAAAACCAGATCTAAAATCTACATTAGTCACTTGTTCAGTCAACATGTCAGTTAGAATTTGAGGAGCTTTTCGTTCAACATTCTCTCCTGCAGTCCTTATACCATATTCCCTTCGAGTGACCATATCCTTAAAATCGTTATATAGGGATTAAGAGAGAGAAACATATAGAGTTAAAATTTATTGTGTTACTTAAGAGTAATGACTTATGTAATTTTTTATAAACATCTTAGGGCCTCACATTCATAAATGTGGTGCGCTTCACACTCATGAACAAGACTCTACTTAACGTGGCTTATGAGACATCCTAGGAACTTACTAAGCCCTGTGCTCAGATACTAAGTTTCTCATGACCCAAAGTACACCCTCGATGTAAGATGGTGTATAAAGCCCCGAGAAGCCCTACACAAGCCACTTAGCATACATCATACAAGATAATGGAAGTAAAGAGTTTAAAAATACTCTTTCAAATAAAATAGTTTGACAAAAATAGCGAAAGTCTAACATAAGTCTCAATGCTTTATAATACATTAAAGGAGTGATTGGAACTTTACCCATACACAATATACAGTATCCGAAAAGAAAATAGATGAAAGAAATAAAATGATCTCGGTACTCAGAACATAAGGACTAACCAACCTTCAAATATCTAAAAGGGATCAGTAGATAAAAGTACGCGAAGTAGGAGTATCGAACCCTATATTAGTGAGACAATATAGGAAAAGGTATGTGCTAGTATATGGAATGTACCAAGTATTAGAGTAATTCATAAAAAATTATGAAATCATGCTAAAAGGGACTTTACATGGCATGCAATGACCAAGCTAAATCATAAAATTACATGTTAGAAAACATAAGTCATATACGTGGTCAATGCAAGTTAAAAAATATTAAAAACACATTTCAGATACTTTTAGAAAGTAACCTTTGTTCATTATTGTGGGAGATTTACCTTTAACTGACA
Source organism: Solanum lignicaule (assembly GCA_029582545.1). Taxonomy (NCBI): domain Eukaryota; kingdom Viridiplantae; phylum Streptophyta; class Magnoliopsida; order Solanales; family Solanaceae; genus Solanum; species Solanum lignicaule. The sequence continues at coordinate 24,997 of JAJOOF010009786.1, read as the reverse complement.
TGTAAAACATATAACCAATAACATGGAATCCAGTATGTCCCACCCCAAAAAGAGATGTCCTTACTTGCCAAGGTAAGAACCATGTACTTCTAGCTTATGTGGATCGACTAGCTAATTTCTATGTAAGAGAACCTATGGTGGCACATAGTTATGGGATATGGGCAATCACCACTCTTCTACTCGGTGCTAAGCATAACTCACGTGGAACAGTCATTAACATTAGCTTAAAATAACAATATGAAACATGTGTAATCGCCACATGTCTTATCATCTGAGGAAGGGCACATCAATTAAGTTGCCAATCAAGCTAGATTTCACTAGAATAGCTCCTTTATTCTTGATTCATCTTAGGTGAGGAAATCTTTCAACCTTATGAATTGTTTATGTTAGAAAATCCATTCACAATCATGTTATGAGTAGTATGTGAGAAATACATTCACAAAAACAAGATTGATAATTTACTTTCAAAGCATACTTAAATCATTTACTTCATTTTCATAAAGGAACATGCATATCTCCATAAATTCATCTCCATAATTGAAAAGCTTCATAATATGATCAAATATAGAAATCATGGATTATGCATGGGTTCATGTGAATTTATCGTAAAAACATGTAATTATCTCAATTCATGTATAAAAGTACAACAACAATCAATTATATCATAATTGAAAAGAACCCGTGAGATTGATTAAAATCCTAATTTTAATTCGATATTCTAACTTGTAAAATTAGAGAATTTAGGAAACCTATGGAGGAAAGGACTCCATAGATGAATACTATCATACCTTGATGCCAAAAGCTCACAATTAATGGTGAATTTTGAGACTTGATCTTGGAACCCTAGCCTTCTTCTTCAACCTTTAGAGAGAGAAATATTGGGGAATAACTTGATCAACTTTTGGGATTTAAGAAGAATAGGTTCAATTGGGTGATTTGAGGGAAAAAATGAATAAATAAGGTCTAAAATACAAGGTAAAATAACACACTATTGTGTTGGAATAATTTGAGAAAGACCCAAAAGCCCCTCTTAAAATAATTGTAGACCCGACCTACGGTCCGTAGGTCGACTTACGGTGTATCCTGGTGATCAGTAGGTCAAGTACTGGGACGTAAATTTTTACCTTCTTTCGACGGATCCCCTGTACAGTCCGTTGGTCTTCCTACGATCAGGACATACAAACCGTCATTCATAGCTTAGACCTTCAAAAGTTCACTAAGTCTAAGACTCACCTATGAGACCTATCTACAACTCATATATAGAATGACGGACCGTCTTGGTGAATAGTAAAAGGGTACTAGAACTTGAATTTCAAAATTTATTCACCCCTCCACTTATATTTCCCAACTACTGCTCATAAAAGCACCTATGGACCGTATATTAGAACCGTAGCCACAAACACCAGATATGAAAGTTTTGCACTTTTCGTTCTTTTCAAATCTGAGGTTTTCCATCATGTCATTCAAATCATCCACATTGTTATTCTTTCCATAGTGACTATCATTCTAACTTCCATGGTCAATAATCTTGTCATTCGGCAAATTCTTAAACAACAAAACAGATCAACAGCTATACTACAACTAAACCAAATAAAAGTCTTATTATAAATAGGAATTCTTAACTACCAGCTCCCGGAAACGGCGTCATTTTTATAACGATCAAATCAGCATCCAAAACAAATTAAAAAAGTGAGCGATCCCTGTCACTAAAAAAAACCCCAACAAAGGATGGGGTCGAATCCCACATGGAATTGTGTATAGTAGAGGATTCCTTATCAAGAAATATGGATTTTAAATTAGCTAATTTGTAATTGTAAGAACAATGGGGTGGATTGAACCACCAATTTAATAAAAAGCTTTGGTTATCAATAAACAAAATTATGCTTAAAATTAAACAAAATTAAGAGTTAATAAGAAATCTAGGGGTAATTGTGTTGCACTATAGTGATGAACATTCATAAATATGATAAGTCATCTTCATTGACACTAATCATCTTTCGATCTCAAAGCATTTATGCATAGAATCTCATTTCGTTCTCATCTATATGCCAATCAAGCACAACCCACCACCTTACTCTATCCTCTCTTTATAGAATAGGGTAAATATATCCAACCCATAATTACTATTTCAAGCAAGTCATAGACATCAAATCTAAATTGCTAGTATTGAACTAATTACCCATTCAAATTAATCTCTTCGGAGCGTCAACCAGAGATTTGAAGTAAAATTAAATTTGTAACTTTAACCCACTAACTAACCTTGTGGTAATTAGACCAAATTTCTGTATGAACAACACCAAAACAAAAGATAACACAATATCCACTATATTGAATAAACACTCAATTCCATTAGAGGACCTCTAGATCATGGGATTTTAGCCAACCATAAAAAAAGGTAATGATATGATACCTTTCATCAAAACAACCATGGATGACATCAAATAAAGCAAAAAAGAGAAAATGCACGTTGGATTCGACTTCAAATTGTCAAATTCAAGTACAAAATTATTAAACCCCAAAAGCTAGAGAAGTGTTCTTCAAAGCAAAAAAGTTTTTCTCTATCAATATCTCAATCTATTTTGGAACTCTTATCCATTCTCTTTGAAAACTCCCCGATTACTATTTTTTTCAATTCTATTCTTTGGGATATTTATACTTTCCTATGTTTTGGCCTTAAAATCCAATTACTGACTAATTCCACAACATTAGTGGGGCTATCCCAACCTACTCCGTCGATCTCCCTCAGCTCATCAGCAGGCCTTGTGAAGTTCTAGGCTTCGGATTTTTGAATCTCAGTTGGCGTTCAAGCTTTTACTCTTTGCCTTGCACAGTGTAACGCTGGGCGATGACTATGAACTCCACCATTCTCATTAGGCGCATAAGCTTCTCCGCTGGAGTTCGCAGACCTTTCTTGATTGCAACAAGTGCCTTGCTCTTTCAAATTGGGAAAGCTCATGCTCAGTAGGCGATTCATCATACATTCTAAGTAATCAACAATGTTCACTTTGCACTTCGCTTTGCATTTTTTTCCTTTCATTCAAACATCAGTTGTTGCCTTGTCCAATTGCCTTCATAACTGCAAATCGTTAGTATTCTAGTAGAAAAGGAGAAAATTAGGCATTAAGGACACTAAATATTGAGCTAAATGGACCTTAAATGAGTGCAAATCTACAACTCGTCAGCAAAAATAGTGACCAAGGGTCGTGTCAACTTCGTAAAAGATCTCAGGTAGGCTCTAAGCCATTGTGTATTGACATCCACTCCCAACGAATCATTGAAAGCTTTAAGACATAAATACCCCTACCCCAACAAAACACGCAAGCTCCAATAATGCTTTTGGAGCCACAAAGACGTGGAGAGAAGACAAAAGATTTATCAAGCTACGCAAGTGTCTAGACTAAGGCTCATACTATCAGACTAAAGTCTGTTTTTCCAATTTACAAGGTCCTAGTCCATTCGAAATGACGTCAGATACATGATAAAATTGAAAGGTTTAAGAATCTAAGGCATCACTAGTCTATCCTAGACTAAGTCTAAACATGCATAAGAAAGCAAGTAACAAAACAAATAATCCACATAGTATCCAACAACACAAATATAACCCAACTAGCATGGTGATAAGCCGGTAACAGAGCCAATCAATCCTAAAACATGGTTTCTAAAAAAAGAAAGTTTGAATAACTAGTTACCAACCCCCAATTCACCCTAATAATCATGAGTTCAATATTTAGGCTGAATCTAAATAGAAAAGAAGTCGTAGCCTACTAGTATGCTGGCCGCGCGCACTCTAAATCACATTGTAAATACAGTCGTTTAGACACCGAAATCAAATAAAACAGAAATGGACCAAATTTGTTGTCAAGCGGGAATTATGAAATCCTCGTTTGAATTTCTTGAACTGGGTCCGTCAAGTGGTCCTAAACTATGCCGCAAACTTGTGTGCCAAAATAGAACACAATCTGCTGAAAGAATCAGTGAACAACAATACATGCAATTTAAAAGCCACAATTAAACTAAAAAGGAGCTTGGGATGAAGCTCTAATTGAGATTTCATCTCGAATGAATGTCCAAGAACACATCCCGATCACACCACAACAAAGCCTCAACAATTACGGACGCATGGGACTTCAAATCACCAATTTCAGACTTGAAACGAGGTAGAAAACTCAACTTGAACTTTAACCTTTCAAGCTTTTTTCATCTGGTCTTTCTATAAGACCAGACTTGGCTCTTCTTCAGGAATGCTAAAGGCCTCCGCAAATGCAGTCGAGGCCCTGCGAACATGACATGAAGCAAATAGGATCTCCATAATCGCGGTGAAACCTCTATGAACGCAACCTCTGGAATTGGGGACAAGGCTACGTGAACACAACCCTCAGGTTAGCTAACCTCCACGATCGTAGCTAAGGTCCCGTGAACGCAAATAGAATATCGCCCTACATCAGCTGATGCACATCAGTTTGTTTTTGGCAATGTTCAAATCTCTGATGGGGCATTTCAAATGCGTTTAGAACTCCGTGCACGCAAATAAGATAAGAAACTTTACAAAATTCTATATTTCAGAGTCAATAGAGTAGTAGAAATTTCCATCTGAGGTAATCTTGGCAAATAGTGGGTCCCGTACTGAAACTCCATTTTAAGACAAAATCGACAAGGAGATTTGGAATTAGTATAGAGGTCTCAAGATTTAATTGAACGGTCGTTCTTGGCAAGACAAAACATTCAAGAGTAGACCGCTATGACAGAATTCTCATCCGAGCTCGTTTACTCAGAATGTTGACCAACTTCCAACTGAAGCCTTAACTTGAAAGTGAAAACACCTAATAACACAAACTTGTATACAAAGCCTAAAGAGTCATGCGGACAATGCTTATAGCCTAAAATGACCCTTTCGAAGTTGATGGAATTGTTAGAGTTTAATTTTGAGGTCATCTTCTTGAACTCAAATAAAAACTAAACGAACAACCAGGTGACAGAACAGTGGGTCCTAGTCATAAATGACTTAGGGTCGCTATAGGAAAGATCTAAAAAACAAACAAGAGGCATAAAAAAGAAAATAACCTAGAGGTCATTACAACATACACTTCTGAAAAGGACTTTCATCCATGAAAGTAAGAGTCAAGAAGTATTTAAAGGCTCAAACAATAAAGGAAATTGTTCATGTATATCATGCTAGATCTCCTAGGTAGCCTTCTGAACTGGAAGATCCCTATAAAGAACCTTAACAATAGGAATGTCTCTCGAACACAACCACTACAAATCTCTGGCTAGAATGACAACTGGCTCCTCCATGAGAGCCAATCATTTATACAACTCTATTGCATCATACTAAAGCACATGAGACTTATTAGGAACATACCGACATAGCATAGAAACATGAAAAAGTGGGTGAATTAGTGAGAACATCGGAGAAAAAACATACTTATGTGCAATCCCTCCAACGATATGAAGGATCTCAAAAGGCCCAATATATCTTGGCTAGGCTTGCCCCATCTCCAAAATTTCATCACGCCTTTTATGGGAGACACATAGAGAAAAACCATAACACTAACTAAGAACCTTAAAGGCTGCCGCCTTCGATCAACATAACTTTTATGCCTACTTTGAGCTGTGTGAAATCGATTCTCAATCACCCTCACTTACTCCAAAGCGTCCAGAATAAAATCTATACCATGCCTAGACATTGTAGTCCTAAACCAACAACCAAAGAGCGACAAGTCCTAACATATAGGGCCTTAAACAGGGCCATGAAAGTGATATAATAATAGTTGTTATTGTATGTGAACTCTGCCAAAGGCAAAAAACTAGTCACACTGACCTCGTAACTCAATAACACAAGACCGCAACACACCTCAAGGAATTGAGTAGTATGCTCTGACTGACCATCAATTTGCGGGAAAGTTGTGATAAGGTTAACATGAGTGCTCAACTCATCCAAAACAATCCTTCAGAAGCTAGAATGTGTAATCTTTGAAACTCACCAACAAATCTCAACTTTTTGTCCTTGGAAACTAAGGCAACAAGACACATAGTCTGCAAATCTCTCCTCATATCACCCTATTCGTAATGTAAACTCAAGTCTAGATACATCTTCACAGTGCTTGGATGGCTAGAATAGCTAGAATCAAGGGCGTCATGAAGTATAGTTTAATCGAATCCCCTAATTCCAAAACAAAAATACAACCTACAAATTAACCTCAAAACCCAATATGAATCTAAGGTAACCTTACAAGTATCACCAACTAACACTCGATTTCGATGTGCCATAAAGGCTTCACCCTCAAACTGATGTCTATATAGTTGATAAAGTAGAGAGGACTTAATTCCCACACAGGCTAAAACATGCCTAAAATTTGAAAAAATTTAACCGAACCATTTGATTATCTAAGGACAGAATGTCCATGTCTAAAGGTCTCTCCATAGTACATAAGAGGTAAGACTAACCATAATCATAGCCTTCTGACTTAAGGTGTTCGCTACCGTATTCGCCTTGCTTAGGTGGTAGAGAATAGAGAGATCAAAGTCCTTCAGAAGATCAATAAAGTGACGTTGTGTCGAATTAAGGTCCCTCTTACATATGATGTACTAAATACTATTCTAATCAGTGTAAATATCGCATTGGGAGGCTACAAAGAGTCTTTAAGAATTCTTCTCCTTTGGATATCTATCGTGCAACGTCTGTGTTGTTTGTGTCTTAAAATCTAACTTCTTTCACCCTTTTTGATGGATGGCTTATACGCGCCATGCGGTGGATTATGGTAGCTGTTGACCTCTCTTGCCTTGTAGGGGTGCACCACAACCACCCCCTATTAGAGACTGAGGATTGGAGCCTATATTAGACCCTGTAACAGCCCGTGTTCTAGCTCATCAGGTAAGACTAGGACTAGCTTACCCACAACCCGGATATGCTATTGTTCTAAATATTTAGGCGGCCATTGGCTAGCTATTGACACTACTTGGGTCATACATAATTCCCCACATGTAGCACCAACACTAGTACCAGCACATGTGCTAGCGCATGTGCAATATTATGAGCCTTGAATAGAGGCACCTCGGGCCCATGTACCACATAGGGGTGCCAAACCCATGGTTGTGGCTAGAGTTATGCCACTAGAGGATAAGAAGATGCTCCGAAGTGTTCTTGAGACTTTTACCTCCAAGGTTTTTTTGGGATCTGGGAGAGAACTCCCATGAGTTTCTAACTACTTTCTAAGAGTGGCTTTATACTTTGGGGTTAGTGGAGTCGAGATGAGCTGACTTCACTGTTTATTATGTGCATGGGTCAGTGATTTCATGTATCAGCACACTTCATCCAATACTATGTGCCAACGATCGTTAGTTAGTAATATAACCCAACTAAGTGAGTTGGGGTCGAATCCCACAGGGAGTGGTTCGTACTCAAAAATCAATAGAAAAGTATGAATATGATCAAGTCAATCATAGGTAAAAACATTTATGAATAAAAGCGTAGTTCAAGTTTGGGGTGACACAAGTGTTAAATAATAGGGGATTTGGTTTCAACTATCATCTACAACAGCAAATAACATGAAAAGAACAAGTATAAAGACGGTTTCTTGGGATATGATTGGATTATGGGCTAAGGTAGGCAATTGGGTAATTGCAATTGATAGTAAATTGATGTAAATAAGTGACTAAGCTAGACTTTAGTTGGGGTAAACTTTCTCTCGAACAATTTACCCCGAATCAAATTGGTTTCTCTCGAACACCAATAAGCAGTAATTAGGAATAGCCTACGCTTTAGTCTATTCACTCTCTCGAGCTGAATGTGTGGAAGAGGGTTTAAGATTCACTCTCTCGAGCTGAACCCATGACAACCCAATTCCCACAGACCATCAAATCAGTAATCTTGGTTTTAAGACCTCTATCTCGAGAAAGCCAAAATCACGAAGGTAGAGTTGCATTTTCAACTACAACCATTTAGATTAAGTAACAATTACTGAATGAAATCACTTTAAAACAACATTTACACTATCAAATAACAATACCCAGCAGCTAAATTAACCCATAATCACACCCCAAGAATTGGGGTTTTAGCTAGATATTATAAAAAGATAAAAAATCGTTATCAAATTGTATTTCCATCAACTGGGTATGATTAATATTGCCTTTACAGAGGTCTAATATGAAGTATCTTCAACACCCACTTCCAATTTCTCAAAAATGGAAATCTTCAAAGTTAGGGAAATATTGTCTCAATACTTAGTTCTAAGCTTTCAAACTTCAAAACTTAACAATAATGAAAACTATTGAATGTTAGATATTAAAGTAAGAATTTTAAAACTTATTTATAGTCGCCAAAAACGTGCTGCAAAGGACCATTCGGCGCAATACGTCGGGATTGCCGATCCACTCGGCGATCCGCCCTTAGGCTAGTTCCATCACCTTTTTGCTTTGGCCTTTAGCAACTTCAAGCTTTGTAACTTTGGGTGATATAGTGCTGCATCGCGGAACTGTTCGGCAATTCGCCAACTCCTCCTTTCTATCGCAGACTTGATTTTCTCCTTCAAGGCTTGGCACACTGGAACATTAGGCGAGACCATGGCCATTCGGCGACTCGCCCAATTGTTTAGGTGATCCTCAGGCCTTCTTTTGTTCGTTCTTTCAGCTACCTGGTTCCTCTTTACTCATTAGGGTCCATGCTTTGTTCCTCAAACCAAATACCTGAAAATCAAGGATTTACATCAGTTATTGGCACAAAATATGAATTTGAGGACACTAAATCTATTCAAATAAAGCCCTAAATGTGTCCAAATCGTGAACTCATCAACCAGCCAGACAGTGGTGGCATACCTTTATTGAGACAAGCCAGTTGGGTCTCATTTGTGTCACTTGGATCGAGTTTTCTGAGGCCTTTTTTGCGAGGATGATCCTTAACTATGTTAGTCATCGTCTTTTGGATAAGTTCTTCAGGTTGGAATAGGGTTCTATGACTGTGTCCGAGTATGAGGAAACATTTCACGAGATCTCCCAACATGCTACTATAATTCTACCTATTGAGGAGGAGAGAGTTCAGGGTTTTGTGCATGGCTTGAGGCTTCAGTTGCGGATTGAGATATAGTGTATGGTCTTCGTGGGTCGATCCTTTCTAGACAAAGCCTGCATTATTGACTAGATCCTTTGGAAGGCCTAAAAGGGTACTGACAAAAGAGCTAGATATGCTGGCATCTACAACAGTTCTTGTTCTAGGTCTAAAGACACACATGATAGGATTTGACAACCCTTTCAGCAGGGTCAACCAAGTCAACCTATTCAAGACTCATTGCATTGTTAAGAGGGTGACCATACGTTATAACAATAATAAGGTTGGATCTAGTAAGAGTCACTTGTCCCAGTCTTATGATTCAGGGTATGGTGGTCGTTCTTTTGGTGGTAAATCATTTGTTGGTTTTCTTTGATTGTGGTGACTTGGGGTCGCTAAATAGAAACTCTGAACGACAAACAAGAAGTATAAACACAGAAATGACCTGGAGGTTATTACATATGTAAAGTATTGAATAGGAAAAGAACAAGTTCAATATAAATATACAACCACAGTGTACTTGTAGGATGACATGAAACTATCAAATCGTGAATGTAAGAAAGCAACCAAAAAATTGTATATACAAAAAACAATAATAAAATATGGATTCCTAATTACATTATCTTGAAATCAACCAATGCATGAACCATGACTCATTTTATCACAAAATATACATGTATGATTCTCTCATGGAATTCGAAAAGAAACATTTATTGTACTAAAGTGGTACCTAGCCCATCGTTGTTAGTATTGATGAGATTATATTTTGAAGAATCACTAGACTCAGATTAAGAAATTAGTACCGTGTTTTGATTCAAATTGAAGGGTTTTAGGCCCTAGTTCTCTAAGATGTACAGATTTATTGGAAGAAGAGAGTTTTATGGATTTGAACCTAAAAATCACTAGAATTGGCATCCCATTGGAACCAACAGGCATCTCACTAGCTTGAATTGAGCAAAGATGCCTCAGTACTAGCATTATAAATTGTGTAGTATAATGATTAATTGGTGATTTCATGGTCCCCTCGCATATTATCCTGTGAGAACTACCTGCCAAGCATATAGGCAACTGGGACTCCAAAATATCTTATCATTTTTCTATAGATCTAGAGAAAGTCTGAAAACGGACCCTAAAGGTCAACAAATTCAATTATGGTACATAGTGTGTAACACCTTGAAAGTGGAAAAGTTGATTTGGAAAGGAAATGTTGATGAAAGTTGTTGGTGCAATAGGTTCACAAGGATAAAGTACGTAGCATACTGAGTTACATTGTCCATTGTTGCTAATCATAGATGGGGTCAGGAATTTGTGTAAAATGTCAAGTTTTGATGGGTCTATGTGGCAAATAGGTTTCACGACCCAAGGTATCCCCTAGGCATAACATGGTGTACAAGACCCCGAGAGGCCCCATAAAAGCTACTTAGCATTCATCATAAAATATAATAGAAATTCAAGAGATTTAAAAGACAGTTTCAACATATAAGAGTTTATGGAATGAAGCGGGAGTCTATCGTCTCAAAGCCATCTAGTAAACAAGAGGTGGTCGGGACATAGCCTGTACATCAATTTCAAAACTGAAAGATAAAGACAAAGTGAATAAAATCTCACTCCTCAGAACATGAGGACTCACCAATCTTCAAGTATCTACCAAAGGTTCCTAGCAACGGAAGTGCGAGTTTAGAGTGTCAGACCCTACAGTTTGATGAGAAATGTACGCAAGATTATGTGTTAGTACATATATGTACCAAGTATGATAGTGATGTGTAAAGTGTAAAAATTGTGATATAGAGACATTTTCATGAAATGCTTTGACCAAGCTAAAACATGAATTAAAAGAGTGAGAAAACATAAGTCATAAGGTAAACATGGTCAATGCAAGTACACAACATCTCAAAACACATTAGAGATACTTCTCAAGCAACTTACATCATAATTCATCAATTTCATAAGAACATTCCAAATTCCCTAATCCTCCTTTGACAGTTCAAAACCCACTCTCAATCACCATAATCTAGAAAACATGGGTTACGCATGGGTTCATGGGGATTCAACTTTAAAACAGGTAATCTTCTCAATTCATTCTTAATAGATCATAAACAAATCAAATAAATCAATATTAAAAGATACCCATTACATTGAAGAAAACCCTAACCTCAATTGGAAATTTCTAACTTTGTAAATTAGAGAATTTAGGAACTCCATGGAGGAAAGGGCTTCATGGATAAAGACTGTCATACCTCAATGCCAAAAGCTTTCCTTCAATGGTGGAATTGGAGGCTTGACTTGAAAATCCTAGGTTGACTCCTTCTTCTTCAAGCTTTCTAGAGAAACAAATATTTTTTTAAGGAAGACTTGTTCTTCTTTTTAGGAATTTGAGAGAATGAATGAAATTAGGGAAATTTGAGAGTTAAAACGTTTATATAGGCTTCTAATAGAGGAAAAACAACATAGTATTAGGCTAGAATAATTAGGAAAAACCCCAAAAGCCCTTCATAAAATGACTGCAGACACCATCGATAGTGGGACCTACGGTCCATGGTTCCATGTATAGACCATCCTAGTCGGCCGTCGATTGTTTGAGAGACCATGATCTTTGGACCTCGACTGATGGGACCCACCTATAAATTGTGGTTCCATTGAAGGGTCGTGGGTCTCGACTTTTGACCTCAAAATCTTTCTATGTCTAGGACTCACCTACGAGACCTATCCACGACTCGTGCATGGAATGTCGGACTGTCCTGGTGAACCGTTGAAAAATTAATAAACTAGTTATTCTAGGAAAATTCTGACTTGCTACCCACGCCACCACCTACGGACCATAACCTAACCTCCGGTCGCGTGTGCTGGCATCAGGTCATGAAGAAAGCTGCTATGTATTCTACCCTTTTTAAATCTGAAGTGTTACATTATCTCCTTTTGCACTGTCAATCATCAACATTTTGAAAACATGGGTGAGATATGGATTTCATCTTAAATTCATGTAACTCTATCAATACATGCTTAACTTCATAAAACTCTGCTTTCAAAATTAAAATCCCACATCACATGATCATAACTTGAAAACATGGGGATTACATGGGTTCATGGGGGAATCATTATTAAATAATAGTATTTCATCAATTCATGTTTAAGAGATCATAATTCAATCATTTAAATCAATAATCCAGAGAACCCATGACAATTGAGAAAACCCTAACTCAATTGCGGAATCCTAACTTAAAAATAGAGAAATTTGGGAACTTTGTTAATGGAAGGAATCCATGGATGGAAACTATCATACCTTACTATCAAAGCCCACAATTGCTTGAGGAATGGAGACTTAACCTTGATCCTAGCTTGAACCCTTTCTTCTTCTTGAAGTTCTAGACAGATAAATATTTTCGAGAGGAAGGACCCAATTTCTTTTGGTGGGTTTGAGAGAATGACTTCTATTGGGAAATTTGGGGGTTAAAATACTTATAAAGGGGTCTTAGTGAAGGGTAAAACGACGTAGTATAGAGATAAAATAATTAGGAAAAAACCCAACTGCCCCTAAAAATAACTGCCAGCCCATAAACCACAACCACGATCGACAGACTGTGGATAGGATGATGAGCCATCCTGCACGATCGACGTTTGTGGTCAGAACCTGATTTTTGGGCCCTTAACCACAAACCACCAACCACGGACCATAGTTTGACCGGCGGTCTATTGGTCAGGCCATGGTTCCATGGCCTCTAATGATCCTAGGGGTAACCAGACCACGGTCCACCCTACGATCTGTGGTCCTAGACACAGGCCGTAGTTGGCCTCTGTGGCTGGCACCTGCAACTTCCTGAAATCTGTTATCTTACCCTCTTTCAGATCCGGGGTGTTACAATATCCTCCCCCTGGGAGAATTCGTGCTCAAATGAGATTCAAGCTAGTACTAAAAGAGTAGGAGAGGAATTAACAACCCAGCCATCAATGCAACTTCATCTAAATGCATATAACCAAGGAGGAACTATAGAATCCAAGCTAAAACATAATCAAAACATCACAAGAGGGGTGGAACTAAATCTACCAGCCCATTATGCATGCAATAAACATATCCGAGGAGGAAACATCAACTCCAAGCTAGCATCCAAGGAGGAAACATCAACTCCAAGCTAAAAACATACTCAAATGCATATATCTGAGGAGGAAACATTAACTCCAAGCTAAAACATACTCACAATATCATATCAAGTATTCGACATGCAATTTATACTCATGTGCACATTAACATGTAGAAATCAATCAAATTGACTCATTTTCTCAAAATTTAAACTTTTTCAAAAATAATGCGTAGTAAGGAAATCATGGAAACATTCAAGATACATGACTTCACAACAAGAAAAAAACCATGAAGAACTCATTACTTCAAGCTAGAGTAGGAGTAGAATGAAAGAGATATGGATATTGGTACATCATATTGGCCTCAGCCTCCCAAGTAGCACCCTCAACTAACTGATTCCTCCACAACACTTTCACGGAAGCTACTTCTTTATTTCTCAACCTCCTGACTTGCAGGTCTAAAATCTCAACTGAAACTTCTTCATAAGAAAGATTCTCCTTAAATCCCAAACCTTTTAAAGGAACTATGGATGTTGGATCACCAACACATTTCTTCAACATAGAGATATGGAAAAATGGATTCACCACTGCCAACGCATTTGGCAAATCTAGCTCATAAGAAACCTTACCAACACGTCTCAAAATCTGATATGGGCCTACATATCGAGGACTAAGTTTCTCTTTATTTCCAAACCTTATTACACCCTTCATGGGTGAAATTTTCAAGTAAACCCAATCCTGAACATCAAACTCAAGATCTCTTCATCTTACATCGATGTATGACTTTTGCTGACTTTGAACCATTTTCAACTTTTCTCTAAAAGGTCGAACCTTCTCTATGGCCTCATGTACCAACTCAGGGCCTCTTAGGGAAACTTCACCCACCTCAAACAAATCTATAAGAGATCTACACCTCCTACTATATAATGGCTCAAATAGATCCATACCATTTGGCTATGTGAGCATGTGGATCATCCGCTGGAAACCCTACATACAAGTCCCTCGCTGTAAGCATCTGCATCAAGCTACTGGTCACTACAAATGTATGCCCCTGAGGTAGAGGCGGTAGGACAAGAGGTCCACCAGAATCGGCAATATTAAGGTTGACCCTAAAATTTTCATACCGATGTGGTCCTTGTGGTTTCTGTACCCTCAGTGCACCTCTCAATCTATTCTTAACTGGAGCCTGATTATTCACATCAATTACCCTCGGAGGTTGCAATCCAACACTTTCACCTGACACTCCCACGATAGGGTTAACTGGAACTCCTTGATTATTCATTCTCCGAAAATTTCTATTAAGTTCGGGATCGTAGGGAGTAAGTGGTTCGCCTTGGCTCCGTGTATTTGGCATACACTAGAGTAAGACCCTGAGAGAGACAAAATCAAAAGAAAAGGTAAAATTAGGAAATATTTGACTAAAGTTCAATAACGTAGTTAAACTTAATCTAAAAGTCAAATTCCCCAACAGCGGCGCCAAGATTTGATACGCTCAAATTACACCTCTTTTCAAAAACATAAGCGATCGTTATCACGTAAAGAACCCAACTTGTAGGTTGGGGTCGATCCCACGAGGAATATGGTTTAGACTTAAGTTCAATAAGGAATATATTCACATAGCCAATGTGTTTCTGTGACAAATAGTTAAAAGGGGGGTGATTTGTGTAACAAATTTTGGAAATTATGAAAGTAATTATTAACACAGATTCAAACTTTTGTTGTTATCAAATTGAGAAAGAAACTGCGGCGTACGTGTTCCCATAAGCTCATAACTTCGTAATCCTAGTAATAACAATCCCTTCCTAGTGTTATACATGCAAAGCGATAAGTTATGTATCTCTAAATCATTCATCCGGCATCTAGAGAATTTCACCCCGTACCTTGGTCCGGCTACGTGTGTATAATTTACTAGCCCTTACCATCACTTCATATAAGACATCACATCGATGTATGGCTTAGTTTTCACCCTCGCACCAATCGACATTAATTCTATTAGATAGTATCACACTAAATCTATGTTGATAATTCTTTTCATATTAACTACCACCTCGGTCCGAAAAGTAGCAACAAGTTGAGTTCTAACGTTGTGCACCGTTAAAAAGACTTCTAGACAAAAGAATTATCAATGCATGCAAAACACTATTTGGGAATTACTTAGTTACTATTCATACTTCGCTAATCGCTCATGGTTCCCACAATCCTAGTTGTGGATTTAGTTACCCATATTAGAAAGAATACAATTCATAATTTTAGAAGAAGAAATCATGAACTTACGTAATGAGAATGATAAACCCATCATTTCAACTTGAATTTCTATACCAAAATCTTCAAATCAAACTTAGAAAATTAAGAATTGCTAAAGTTGCAAGTTAATCTCCAAAGCCAAAAAAACTAGGACAAAAGTAATAAAGTCTAACCCCCAAAAACGCGGTTTACATGCCATATATATAGAAAAATAAGTCCTAACTAAAAAGGAAATGAAATAAGGAAATAATGTTTCAGGATACGATTTCAATCGACGATACTGACCTAAGGACCGTGGATTGATCTACGGTCCGTAGGTCCCTTCCGTGACTTAGGACTTAGGCAAATTTCTAACTTCAAAATCTTCAAATCTCTGACCAAATGACGGAGCACCAGTACGGATCATGGATTGATCTACAGTTCGTGGATCTTCCTCTGTACCTCCATACTTATAATCTTCAAAATCAGGTACTGGAACCCCTCTCTGAATCATTTAACGGATTAGCGGTACGGTCTGTCGATTGCAACCATGGTTCCACACTTGGTCAAGAATTCACTAATTTTCCTTCAAGCCTTGCCTGCCCATCTACGACACCCATCTACAGAGCGTGAATGGACCAACGGTCTGTGGATAACCTCCGTAGATGCCTTTTTCTGCACATCCTATAGCTGTATCTTTCAGTTTCTACGTCTGAACATATTTCCTTAAAATATGAGAAAAATACATAAAAACCAACACAAAATGGCCCTAGACACACATAACTCTTAAGTGAAATGTATTAAAAATACTATAAACTCACGGTATATCAAACCTTTTATTTCTTGAACTTAGGAGGAGCATTGGAGGAACCTTGACCGGAGAACCATTGTTGAAATCTAGAAAGACCATGTCCATCGAACCTTGCATGAGAAAAATTACCATCACCAGTTCTAGTCCTCTTTGTCTTCCTAGACTTTTCCTTAGGTTTCTCCTCTTCGATCTGTTGAGCATGAACCATGAGACGATAGATGTCCATTTCATTAATGAGCATAGAGGTTTGGCACTCTTTAACCACCATTTCGGACACACCCAAAACAAACTTACTCATCATTTCCCTTGGATCGGCAACCATTATTGGAGCATACTGAGACAATTGTGTGAACTTCAATGCATATTCCCTCACACTCATACTTCCCTGATGAAGGTTGATGAACTCAAGCACCTTTGATTCCCTCGTCTCAAGGGGAAAGAACCTATCAAGAAAAGTAGCCTTAAACTTCTCCCAATCAAGAGGACCCGCATCTCCCGGTCTCCTTTCTTTCCATTGGTTGAACTAGGTTTGAGAAACACTTTCTAGTTAATAAGCGGCCAACTCCGCCTTTTCAACCGGCGTCACTCTGATGATCATCAAGACCTTATAAACCTCATCAATGAACTCTTGAGGATCTTCCTCGACTGTAGAACCATGAAACTCCATAGGATTCATCCTAGTGAAGTCCCTCACTCAAGATGCCATCGTACCCACATTTGGGTTAATGGGAACCACAACCTCCCTATTGTCTTGGGCCATTACAGATTGAGACAACACTTGAAAAGCACCCCTAAACTCTGCATTACTCACTTTGTTAACCAATGGATCTACCGAAACTTGAAGAGATTGCGGAGGAGCTTCTTGTTCCGCATTCTCCCTCACATTCCTTCTAGCATAAGCACTTCGAGTATTCATGTCCTATAGAGCATCGAATAGGGATTATGAGACAGACCTTACAAAGTTAAAACTTTAGAGTAATGAAATAAGTGGAGTTTTCTAAACATCTTCTAGGCTCTCATTCATAAATCTGGCGCGCTTCACACTGATGAACAAGACTCCACTCGACGTGGCTTATAAGAAATCCTAGGACCATTCTAAACCTTGCGCTCTGATTACCACATTTTTCACAACCCAGAGGTACACCCTAGATGTAACATGGTGTATAGGTGTAACACCCAAAATGCTAACCAAGAGTCGCTTGTCGTTACACCATTGCTTAATCACTACTGTATGTTTTACTCTCATTTTGGGAACTTGAAATGTTGTGATATTTGCAAACTTGCTTAACATAAATTGTGATCGTAATTTAAGGTATTGTATTGGGGTATTTTCGTAATATTCTAATTAGAATTATGTATAACTTGAAAGGGAGGTGAGGGTTATACATATAGGTATATATGTATTCATTTTGGGCAGCCAACCTTTTTTTGGGCAGCCACATTTTGGAGGCAGCTGTGCATGTGATAAACATCACTCTATAGTGAAATTCGTGTTCCTTAGCTCTAAGAAACCTGGTGAACTCTCTCTGACCATATTACTCTCAAATTCACAAGAGAAAGACTTGCTCCTTTTGGCTGGAATTCAAGATACACACTTCTTTTTGAGCTAAATAGTGTTTAGTACTTTTGGATTATCTCGTTCTCTAAAACTAATATTCCAGTGAATAAATATGTTTTGGAAATCTAATTCGTATACCTACAACTCTTATGTTTATGTAAAACTCTAATTTAGCTGTTATGGATTCGAAATATGGGATGCAACATAGGACAAGTTCTGTCGAGATTTCAGATTTAGAAATCCTATATGAACAACTTTTAGTGTATCGATGATATATTTAAAATATATATATATATATTGCGGTGATTCTTGATTTTTTGCAACCTTAAGAGATGTACCTATATCTTTCATGAAGGATATACAGTCCAGTTTTGCCGTTTTCCTTTTCAAATCTAAGTTGCGACATGAGGTACTAGGTTGGCCAGAATTACTGTTTTGGGAGCATAGTCATATTTGTACAGGCTAAGCTTACTTGTGATGATAATCCTGTTTTACATTAACATTTTTGAGCTACTAGGCATTAAAGAAGTTATTTTATTTTATTTTAAGGTTGTATGTACTCGTGAACAAGTTGACGACCTTGATACGTTGGTTGGTCTACGATTTGAACTCTTGAAGTTGTGTTGGACTGTTTCTAAGCTAAGCACTGAGGTTTGTGTATAAACTTGTACTTGCACTCTTTTAACTGCTGGTATATCTGAAAGTTGATCTTGGTACCTTGGTTACCTCTTGTCAGTTTACATTGTTGTGTTGGTATCCTTTAAGACGTTAAAGACTCTTGTGTAACTCCACTTGTATAGATTGTTTGATCACCTGGCACTCTTGTTGGGACCTTGTCCTTCTTGTGGCTGTGACTTTGTCATTATTGGCAAGCCTCTTGATTCAGATCATTTGCCATCTTGACTTTGGATTTTTAGTCTGTCTTAAGAATGGAAGTTGTCATTTTTAAGTACGAACTAGAAAGTCATTTTTAATATGGTTCTTGGTTCTCTTGATTATTGGGTTTTGACCCTTCTTGATACAGGGAGTCGGCCCTTCTTGATACCTACTTGTGCTTGGTGCGACGACATGATGTATATATTGGGCGAGCCTTGTTGTTGAATATCTTGGAAAACTGTGCTATGAGCATTCTTGACATTTGGATCTTTAAATATCGAACTTACTCTTTATATATTGTTTACTTGATTTATTTATTATGTTCAATTATGTTGCCCATGACTTGAGAAAGGTAACTTGGTGAATTTGAGGGCTCCGAACCTATAGTTTTTGCACCACTAAGCTATATGCTTAGTGATAGTTGTTTCTATCGTAGGGAATGTTCGAGAGGATGCATGAAACTGGCCATTGAGATTTTGAGAGCCTTAAGGAAGATCACATTTGCATATAGGCATCAATTTTTTGTATAAACCTTGGGACTTGTACATGATCTATGTGTTGTTTATTTACATGAAATTTTGAGGACTAATTTGATCATGTCACCATGGGTTGTAATATAAGTATATCTATATGGTTTATTCTTTTGGGCTGTGCAAACCCAAGTCTTGTAATATACGAAATTTACTATTAGTTTTGAATGTTTGTGTGAAGCATGAACCGACTGATTTTGGTACTTGGAAGTTGGTAATATTCTTGTTATCTCATCCTTAAGTGTGAGGATAATATATGAACGAAAAGCTCGTCAGTTATTTGCTTAAATTATTCTGGGAGGGTTTTTCCGTCATAAGTTAAATCCACGCATGTCAATTTTAACATCAAATAAATGTTTAAATGGGCAAGATGTATATCCTTATATAAATTATTCATCATGAACCTAATCCCTCTACTAGATTAAAATCAATATGGCCATAGTTAACCTCTTTTAAATGTCGCAAGTATTTAATTAGATTTCTTGTTTAAGTGGTAGTATCCTTTCGAAAGGGTCGCTACAAGTGTTGGCATCAGAGCCTAGGTTTGTGGTTTTAGGACTTTTGCTGTGAATTACTTGTATACTTTTTCGCTTTCAAAAAGGTTCTATTTAGGGTTCTTGTTCACTTACATGGTTTATTACATTTTTATTGCATGTAGATTGCACATGCATCTAGTACATGTACCTAATGGAATGTGATCTACCCTTTTGAAGGAATTAAGTTATGGCCTCTTCTTCTGACCGACCTATGGAAGCTACTCATGAAGGTTCGGTTGCCTCTGTTTCCCAACCTCATGCACTGGAAGGTGTTGGAGAAGATCTCTCGAACTAATATGTTCCCTACACAAGTGGGTCTGAAGTGGGAAACCATCAGGGTGTAAGAGCTGGTCCACATCCTCACATAAGTCGTGGTAATCAAGCCATGAATCCTCCTTTTCAACAAATGGATGAATTCTTCGACCACATGGCTGAATCGAAGCGTTGATCCCAACGGGATTAACTTTGAGAAAATGAGAAAAATTGGTCGAGTGGAGTTTGAAGACACTGTTTATCCCACTGAAGCTGAACAATGGCGGGAGCATATGGAGAGGGTATTTGAGCAGTTGGAGTGTTCAGATGTTGCCAAATTTAAGTATTCTATTTCACTATTACAAAAGGATGCTTTTGATTGGTGGGTAAGTGTTTCGAATGCCAAGGTAAAACCTCCGATTCTTACTTGGGACGATTTTCTTATGGAATTTCATATGAAGTATGTCCCACCTGCTTATTGTGATGCAAAGAAAAAGAAGTTTTTGAATCTAAGGCAACGAGGCATGTCTATTTCTAAATACGAACATAAGTTTCTAAGGCTCTCTCGCTATGCTGGAGGTATTATTAAAGAGGAAAAAGAAAAGTGCAGGAAATTTGAAGACGGTTTAAATGATTCCATTAGGAAGAATGTGGCGATCCTACAACATGAGAAATTTTGTAAGTTAGTGTCTGCTACTTTTACTTGGGAACGACTTGATAAAGAAGAAGCTAGTAGAAATGAAAACAAATTCTGAAAGCTTAGACCAGACTTTGGGGGTCCATTCAAAAGGGGAAGGTTTGATGATTCTAAGGCTGGTAGTGATAACAGACCACCTCAACAAAGGCAAAACATATCAGAATTTTCTACAGCCAGCACTCCAAATTATGGCCAAGGCAAGCCTCGTGTTCCCACTTGTCCGCAATGTGGAAAGAATCATTATGGTACTTGCAGGAGAGCTTCTTGTGCATGTTTCAATTGTGGGAGCTTTGATTATAAAGTGAAGGACTGTCCTAATCCTAATAATGCTCCTTCCTTGAAAACTGAAGGCTCAGTTCATAAGCCTTCTATTAATCCTCCTCAAACTAATAGAGGTGCAAGAACTAAAAACACCCAAGCAGCAGGTGCATGGACCAAGGGCTACTGCACGCGCTTATGCTATGAGGCAGAGGGATGATCAAGATGGACAAGACGTGGTTGTTTGTAAATTTCACTTATTTGGCTTATGTGTGTTTACATTGATTGATCCTGGTTCTACACATTCCTATATTTGTTCATCACTTGTTCTTCTTGAAAACGTGAAATCTGTGAGACTTAATTATGATGTGCTGGTTGAAAGTCCTTTGGGTTATCATGTTTTGTGTAATCGAATTTATCGTGATTGTCCCTTCGTGATTCAAAACCTAGTCTTCCCTACTGACTTGATTGAAATGCCCTTCAAGGATTTTGATGTTATTATCGGGATGGATTGGCTTTATAAATATCATGCAGTGGTAGATTTTAGGTCTAAGCATGTGACTTTTAAAGATCCTACATTTTCACACATCATTGTACAAGGTGAAAGATCATTGACATCTAGTATTATTTCTGTGGCCTTGGCAAGAAAGTTGATGCGTCAAGGTTGTGGGGCATACCTTGCTCACATAGTTGACCCCTATCACTCTGATGAACCTCTTTCCGCCCGTTCTCTAGAGTTCAAGAACAGATTCTTGCCTATCCCTTATTTGTCCATTAAGTCCATTTTTTGCTAAAGGCGGCATTAAAAGCACCTATCATTTGATTTTCCCCGGAATTTTGGAAAAAAGCCGCTTCCTCCTTGAAGGCCTAAGGAAGAGCCTATTCATGTGTAGTTGATTCTCGAACGAAGCGAAGAATGACAGCGGCTCTCTCTTCCCAGTAGCAGGCAAGGCAAAAAAGACCGCTAACGCCCCTTGCATTTCCCTCTTTGAGTTGGCCTATCGAAAGAAAAAATGAGTGAATGTGCTAGATGTCTATCGTTTTTTCAAATTACTGGTACTGGCTTAGAGCCCTCCTCGGCTTTGTTACCCAAACACTCATCCTGAGCAATCTCTTCCGGTTCAGCAGTGTCCATATCTGGCATCTTTGCCTCTTCTTGTTCAGGGTCCTCTAGAACCGCAAAACGGTTCGGGCTGACTAGGTCCAGTTGGGTCATTCCACTCGCACAACTAGTGTCCAGCCCCACTTTACTATTGTAACTACTGGTACCTAACCCCGTCGGCTCGACATTTTTGCAAGCACCGACCCTGACTCAATAGGGCAATTCAAAGAGGAGAACGAGGACAGCTGACTACAGCTAAAAGTCAGATTAAGAACATTGTATGATTGAAAACTGCCGATGCATACTACCCGGTGCTTGCAGGTCTGACTGGTGCCTTCTCTCCAACAGTTGCTTCAATCAATGTTAAGTCTGACTACGCCCATAGCTGACTACTTATTGAAAGACCGAACAGGAAATGAAAATTCGTACTACAACAACTGTAAATAAACATTCCCTCCCGCTCTGACTTTGATCGACTTGCCCGCACAACATCTTTTTTGAGAAAAGAGGTCAAGGGGCTAAGTGACTCTCGAAAGTCGTCTTTTGTATCGCGTCAAGAGAAATGATACATAGTTGAAAAGTCATTGTATCAAGGACATACCTATTGTATGTGATTTCCCAGAAGTCTTCCCAGAAAACCTTCCTGGATTGCCTTCGAAAAGAGAGGTTGAATTTCCAATCGAGCTTATTCCTGGATCTAACCCTATTTCTATCACTCCTTATAGAATGGCTCCAGCAGAATTAAGAGAATTGAAATCTCAATTGCAAGAACTTCTTGAGAAAGGTTTTATTCGACCTAGTGTTTCTCATTGGGTAGCCCTTTGTTTTATTCGTAAAGAAGAAAGATGGCACTCTATGGCTTTGTATTGACTATAGACAATTGAACAGAATAACAATAAAGAATAAATATCCACTACCAAGGATCGATGATTTGTTTGACCAACTAAAGGGTGCTAAAGTATTCTCAAAGATTGATATAAGGCCTAGATATCACCAACTGCGTGTTAGAGAGAAAGATATTCTTAAAACTACTTTTAGAACTTGGTATGGTCATTATGAATTTTTGGTGATGCGATTCGGATTGACAAATGCTCCTGCGGTATTCATGGATCTAATGAATCGAGTATTCAAACCTTATCTTGATCAGTTTGTAGATATCTTTATAGATGATATTTTAATATTTTCCAGAAGTAGTGAAGACCATGATAAACACCTTCGGATTGTTTTGATAATTTTGAAGGAGAAAGAACTTTATGCTAAACTTTCCAAGTATGAATTTTGGCTTGATGAAGTAGCTTTTCTGGGACATATTGTATAGACCGAAGGCATAAAGGTGGATCCTAGTAATATACAAGCAGTTGTTGAATAGAGACCTCCCAAAAGTCAAACTGAGGTAAGAAGTTTCTTGGGCTTAGCAGGATACTACAGAAGATTTGTGAAAGGCTTTTCCATTATAACCTCCCCTTTGACTAAGCTCTTGCATAAGGAAGTAAAGTTTATTTGGGATAACAAATGCCAAGAGAGCTTTGAAACTCTCAAATCCTTGTTGACTCAAGCGCCTATACTTACTCTACCAATTGAAGGGAAAGAGTATGTAGTATACAGTGATGCTTCTCACAATGGTCTAGGATGCGTTTTGATGCAAGAAGGGAAGGTTATTTCTTATGCCTCTCGAAAATTAAAATGGTGGTCAAAGAGTACTATACGGACATGCTCATTAATGAAATGTACATCTCTCATCTCATGGTTCATTCACAACAAATTGAGGAGGAAAAACTTAAGGAAAAGTCTAGGGAGACAAAAAGGTCTAAGACCGGTGATGGAAATTTCTATCATGCAAGGTCCGATGGACCTGGTCATTCTAGATTCCGACAAATTTTTTTGGTCAAGGTTCCTCCAATGCTTCTCCTAAGTTCAACAACGATAGGGTGTCTAACCCTAAGCCTCAAGGATGTGATTGAAGTGGATCTTCATTGCCTAGGTCTAGTTGTACTAAGTGTGGAAGGAAGCACGAAGGTAAGTGCCCAGCCGGCACAGATGGTTGCTTTGGATGTGGGAAAAGTGGTCACAAAATAATGGATTGCCCGATGCTTATGGCTAAAGGAAGAGAGGGCAACCAAGCTCCTCCTAGTTCTTCGCGTCCCAATGCTCCTAAGCAAAACCGATTCTATGCACTTCAAACTCGTGGTGAACAAGAGAGTTCTCCCAGTGTAGTTACTGATACGTTGAAAGTGTTTGAACTTGATGTATATGCTTTAGTTGATCCCGATTCTACCTTGTCTTTTGTGACACCATTTGTGGCTATGAGATTTGATGTGCTCCCCGATGTGTTGTTAGATCCTTTTTATGTCTCTACTCCTATTAGTGATTCTATTGTGGTTATGAGGGTCTATAAAAAGTGTAACGTTTCCTTGTCCCATAGATTTACTGTAGCGATCCTTTCAAAACGATACCACTACTTAAACAAGAAATCTAATTAAATACTTGTGACATTTAAAACCAATTAATGAGGGCATACTGATTTTAATCTAGTAGAGGGATTAGATTCATAACGAACTCCCAAAAAAAAAAATATAACATTTAAGCAATTAACCGACCAGATCTTCATCCATATGTTAACCTCACGCTCGAGGGTGAAATAACAAGAATATTACAAGCTTCCGAGTACCGAAACCAGCCGGCTCATGCTTCACACAACTATCAAGACATAGCAATTTACTATATTACAAGACATGGGTTTACACACCCCAAAAAAATAAAAACGTATAACCATACTTATATTACAATCCATGGTGACATGACCAAATCAGCCCTCAAAATCTCCTGTAAATATACAGCACAAAGATCATGTACAAGTCTCAAGGTTTATACAAACTATATATGCCTATATGCAAATGTGATCTTCCTTAAGGCTTTCAAAATCTCCATCTTCAATGGCCAGCTTCAAGCATCATCGCGAACAGCCCCTACGATAGAAACAACTATCGCTAAGCATATAGCTTAGTGGTGTAAAAACTATAGGTTTGGAGCCCTCAAATTC